>CAUYQV010161559.1:0-49211 GCA_963574575.1 Galagoides demidoff | reverse complement strand
TCTTTAAGTCATCCATACTCCTGATATTTGTGTAAGCTTCCATATTATATATGAAAATTGTTTAGCACTATATATTCAAATTGAACTTGACTGACTTAACCACTTAACATTCTCATTCCTTGGTGTATACTTAAGAGAAATTTGAGCATGTATATAACAGTAATTGTTGAAACATTAAAAACTAGGAAAAATTCAAATATTTAGCAATAGAAAGTTAATAAATGATGTTTTATATTCATAAAATATAATACAGAAGTGAAAATGGATAATCTGCACCTATACACATTGGTGTGGAAAAATCTTGCAAGCATAGATGAATCAATCAAGAAAGAAAGGAGTCAGTCATATTATAATTCACACCACAACACTCAATTAAAAACAGAGATGAGAAAGATGCAAAATTCATACACCAAATGAAATCTTGAAGAGCAATCAACTTCGTGGAGGATTAGAATACAGACAGAAGATCACCTGGTAACAGTGCGTTCATTTGTGTGGTAGGATATCGTGTAGCTCTGTATGGTGGTTTGCACATTTTCTATGTGTGGGTTATACTCCCCCAGAACGGCTTAAACAAAGGAGAGCATTTCTGATTTTGTTCTCAGATTCAAGTAAGTATTGCATCTGGGTTTCCAGAACCAAGTAATCACTGAGAAGAAGCATTCCACCTTGTAGATCAAATCAGCACAGTATAGCCCATAAATGCATAAATGTACACAGTTATGATTTAATAAAGAATTAGAATAAAAAAATAAATATTTTGAGATGAGAGAAGTTAAAAAAGCGGGGAAATATTTAAGCATAAGGAGCAGCTAGTATATTACAGATAATAAAATTGGTAAAGTAGAAGAATAGTTTAAAAATTCTCCTAAAATAGGGTGGCATCTATGGATCAAAGGAGTAGGACGCCGGCCCCAGAGGTGGTGGGTTTAAACCCAGCCTGGGCCAAAAACTGAAAAAAAAAATTTCTCCTAATATAATAAAATGTTAAAGCCAGAAGTAAATTAGGAAAAGATGAGACACGGAGACAATGACATTGACATCAATCAATTCAAAATGGATCCTAGGAAAAAGATCAGATTCAACAGAATAGAAGCAGTACTGAAAGAGGTAAAACAATAAAATTTAGAAAATTATCTAATTAAAATTTATTCTTGACCATGGTAAACATTTAACAAAAATATATTTATTGAAAATGTTTTACCAAAGAAGAAATTTCCCAGAAGATAACACGAGTTTCTTCTAAAGACAGTTGCTTTGCACATACAGGTATTAAAGACCAATGGAACTGAAACACTAGAGACACAGCTACAAAAACCTAGAGATATTTATAGGAATCTAAAACAGTAAATGGAATAAATACATTCGCACACATAGATACGATACTCCATGTTTATTGGAACATACTGATATTTTTCTAAGATGTCATCCCTTCTGTTCACTGCTAATTATTGCTCATAAAGATAAAAATTATCAAAGTTGTTTCCTACTTTGTTTATATTTTGATGCTGGTCTGCCTTCCACTGGTGCCAGGAGAATCTAATTCTTTGCACTTCCAGCAAAAGTGGTCTCCCCAAACACAGTGATGGGAGTTTAAGTCTTTTTCTTCCTTGGGGTGAGTTAACCCGGCACTGCCTGAGGAAGCAGTAATGGCATCCCCATGGGCAGTGGCCATGGAAGACATTGCTGATTCTCCTCCACTTCTCCCTGTGTTTCCAGATCTACAACCAGCCTCAGGTCTCCAAAGGCCCTTACAGGTGAGGTACAGAGTGCTGCCCATGCGGAGGTATATTCTGCTCCAAAATAATTATGCAAACATTCTAATTTAGAGAAGTAAAAATCCAGGGGGTATGTGTGGGAACAGTTATTAAGGGTGTAGGATAATGGAGGGAACATAAAGGTGGACTATGCCAAATTATTTATCTGGGCCCACTAAGTAGGCATTATGGATTTAAGGTTGCAGCTCATGGAGTTAGAAATGGCTCTACCTGTGGGTTTAGTTAGTTGGTAAAACATGGAACAAATGATGATCCGTCATGACTAAACTAAAAATGTCTGAATCCCCTGTGCAAGTAGGTCTGTCACTTGGACCATATGATGCAGCAGATACAATGATGTTCGAAGTGAAAGTGATGAATAGGGACACTCTTTGGAGCTGTTGGCAGGCCTCTGAGCTGCATCATAGCACAGATTTTTAGGATTTTGGAGCAAGGCCCTTCCATCAATTACAGATAGCTATTCTCCTTTTAAGAGACAGCTCTTGACCTATTTCTGGGTCATCAATTTACCACACAACCCAATCTGCCCATCACAAAATGGATAAATCTGAATCATCAAAGCCATAAAGTTGGTGGTGCACAGCAATCCCCCATCATCGCATTCAAGAGGTATAGAGGTGGCAAGGCATGAACATGCCCTGAAGGCACCTACAGGGTGTATTAAAAAGTGCCCCAAAAGAACTGCCCCAGTCCTATGACACTTTTTTCTTTCAGCCTGCACGTATGGGCTCATAGAGCAATTTCTTATTTTTTTTTTTTTTATATTTTGATTCTGGTGGGTTTCTTCTTAGTTCCAGAAGAATCAAATTTCTCAACAATTGTAGTATTTCTCTGCCATTAAGTTGGCTAACTTCCCAAACTGAAATCCTCCTGGTACACAAGCACTGGGTTCCAAATATTATGGAAGTTATCTTTAAGTACTGTGCTCCTTCCATTAAGTTTGAATTTTTTTCCTCATTTGTTGTTAGTACATATGATAATAGGAGTAATGGAGCAAAATAACTGTGCTGATTTCACACTGTATGTTTCTACCATATAGCCAAACTGAGCGGTGCCTCCAGGACATCAAAGGAATGATATACTAATAGAAACTTTTAAAGGGAAAGAGTTATTTTCAAGAGAAAAGGTTAATTTCTTATATCTATAGAAAAGTAATCTGTAAAATATTCAATTTTTAAAAAATTAATTATTTTTAATATTTAATTTTTAAAAACTTTTTAAAAGTTTTAATTTCCTCATACCCAAGAATGTCCTAAGTTTTTAATAATATTTTGGTAAAGGGAAATAATTATCATTGACATATACAAATAGCAGTAACATTATGTTTTGTGACACTCCAGTAAATATTTTTGTAGAGTCTATTTAACTTGAAGAAAATCTTTTCTCTTTTTGTTTCAATAATAGTGTAAAATATTTACTATAGTCTAGGAAATATCAAAGCCTCAAATTCCATTTTCCACACTGTAAATAATAAGCATGCTTTTTGTTTGTTTTGCTACCTTGCTTAATATAAAATAGTAACACTACCTTTCTGAATAAAACCTACATACTGGGTAAATCCAGTTATATCAGATGACTAAGTGTACTTTTAACTCCACTAAAACTTTGCAAGGCTCTTTAAAAATACTTTGTATTTTACTATTTAACCTTCACAGCTTCTCTACTTCTTTTAAATGTAGGAAACAGGCCAAGATCAAATAATATATGATGGAAACTCTGTAATTAAATGCAATTGATATAATTCCTACTCTCCTGTGCTTGCCATTGTATATCACATTTGCAGTGCATTTAGCAGCATACCCTTGGCTTTGACTTGCTTTGATTCTCACAGCAGGTGTGTGAAACCAGTGAAGCTGCCATTATTGCAATCTTCAAGGTTTTAGCAAAATCAGCATCATCGCAAAATGATAGAGTCTAAAAATAAGTGACCTTTTTTATATCAAATCTAATTTTTCAAAAGCTTTTTCCGCAAAAAAAAAAAATAAATTATTTTTTAGAAGTCCTGTTCTCCCCTTTATTTTCCAGATGGTAATCAAGATTCTTCATCCCATTTCCACCACTGGATTTCTTTCCTTCCTTTCTTTCTTTTTCATTGTCCCGCTCTCACTCTCTTTTCCTTCTCTTCACCTCCACCTATTATCAGGCTCTAATTTGCAATTCTTTTTCTTTTTCTTTTCTCCCAGGAGAAAGAAAAGAAGCTTCAAATTGAAAGATAAAGAGAAAACATTCAATGAAAATAGAAATTCAAGCTGTGAGAGAAAATAGTAAAAGTCAACCTATATTCTCAAGAAAGCTGAATCACTAGCTCCAGTAGAATGAAATGATAGAATGCTGTTCACTTGTGATTTGACTTGCAAATGAGTTTGCATGGTTTGAAATAACTCAAAAAATTGATTAAAACACTGCCCTCAGTCTACAAAAAAAGATAGAGCATTGTGGTCAGCAACCTCACTCTTACCTGGATAAAATTTTAAACTGCTCAACAAGTATATACTTGTATTCCCCGAATCAGAAATAAGTAGGTTATAATGGTACATTTACTACCTCAAAATAAAACAAATCATAGAAAAATTCAGTTTTAGAATAGTCAATAATAATACGTGGGTTGAGAATAGGGGAGGCCAGTTGGGAGCTGCTTTTATAATTACATCCTACTGGAAACAGCCAGAATTCCTACTGACATGAATATTAAGTCATATATTCATTCATTCATTCATTGAATATTTATTGGTGCTTTTTAAGTGACAGGCACTGTCCAGGAATATCAATGAATAAAGGGACAAAAATATTTGCACAGTAAGTTAATGTTAGACTATTAGATTATCTTTCTATTCAAGACAGATTTTATTCTTAGAAAATTTTCAAAAAAAAGGTGATACATTTTTTCGAATCTTCAAATTATTTGCTTATCTCAAAAATGAATTTCTCAATGACAGTTAATATCTAGGTGAAAGTAAGTACTAACAAATAATTTAAACAAAGGCCATCTTGGACTAACTTTGCTTTTTGGGGGGGATTTACTTATTCTTTCAACCTCATTCTTTTTTTTTCTTAAAATGGCACATTGAGTGATAGAATAAATTTCTAATTAAGATAGAATAAACTTGTAAAAAAGAACCATGCTCTGCAGTCTGGCAGACTTTGTTCAAATGCCAGCTTTATCCCAGAGCTAGTTTGTTTAGTTAATATATCCATATCTTAAACTTTATTCATAAATTGGGATAATTATAGGATTTATTCCATTATATTGTTCCAAGGATTAAGTGAGATACTACATTTAAAAATATTTGGGTCATGCTAAAACTAAAATACCACAATTATGATCTGAGACAGAATATTGAGGTGAGCATGTATTCTAGAGTAGAGGTGAACGGAATTTGCTGTGTGTAAAAGGCCAAGACTTAGAACATGTTTTTACCAGATCATGAGGCTTCATCTCAAATGTATATAGCTGAACCCATCAGTATAGTAAATTTAGTCAATGACATAGTTCAACACTAATAATGTAAAACACGAAAGAATCTCAGTGCTTTTCCAGGTGTCATAAGATACCTATATGCTCTATGGCAGATAGCTCCCTTGTTATTCCAGGAACCCTAATATAATTTTGAATTTCCTACTTCAGAGGTACTACCTCAAACATGATGCTGTAGGGTCAAATAATACAGGACCATTGACATATGCGCCTTACCTAAGCTAATGCATGTTCCTGGAAAACAAGCCCATGGTTACAGGAAGTAGCTCCTGAAAGGTCAGAAGTCGAGAAGAATGTGGAGACTCATAAACCACAATGAAATTTTTTTTGATGTCTTCAAATCTCTATCTGAAATGTATTAATAAATGTAAAGATTGAAATTTATTAATTTTTATTGTAGAGACACACAGCAGAAATGGGAAAAAAGCACACACCTTAGTGGGGAAATCTAACCCCAGCCATTTCTAAGAAGAAATTTCAGAGGATAAAGTTTAATTTTAGAAATTCTGTTAAATTACTTTTGGAAAAATATCTGTAAACCAAATCTTCCTTTAAAATGTTATTTCTGGGGAGGCACCTGTGGCTCAGTGAGTAGGGCGCCGGCCCCATATACTGAGGGTGGCAGTTTCAAACTCAGCCCCCGCCAAACTGCAACAAAAAATAGTCAGGCGAGGTGGTGGGCGCCTGTAGTCCCAGCTACTTGGGAGGCTGAGGCAGAAGAATTGCCTAAGCCCAGGAGTTGGAGGTTGCTGGAGCGACTCTACTGCACTCCACCAAGGGCGAAAAAGTGAGACTCTGTCTCTACAAAAAAAAAAAAAAAAAAAAAGTTATTTCTAGCTGGGAGTGGTAGCTCACACCTGTAATCCTAGCACTCTGGGAAGAACTTTTGAGCTCAGGAGTTTAAGACCAGCCCTAGCAAGAATGAGACCCCCCTCTCTACTAAAATAGGAAAATTAGCCAGGTGTTGTGGTAGGTTCCCATAGTCCTAGCCATTTGGGAGTCTGAGGCAGGAGAACCCAGGAATTGGAGATTTTTGTGAGCTAGTCTAGACCACAGCACCCTAGCCTGGGCAACAGAGTAAGATTGTCTCAAAATAAATGCTAGACAGATGTATGGTAGAAGATAGATAGATAGATAGATAGATAGATAAGTAAAATAAAATTTTATTCTATTGATAAAGAACTTTCAGGCACATGCCTTGTAAATGAAATTGTGGTATACAACCTTTTGTAAGCTAAGAGTACCTACAAATGGCCAGAGAGGTTTAAATAGCAATGTGTCCAGATTTCTGGGTAAAAATCTATCTTTTATGTTATTTTAATCAGAGTACCGTTTTATCCCTTGATACTTAATATTATAGATAATGCTTCTACTTGGCAAGACATAATGAATATGTGATAACAGTTAAAAGTATGAAATCTTGGGAGTAGTTGCCCTCAGCAACAAAGCCAAAGCGTGTGTCTGTAAAGAGATTAACATAATTTTATGTGTTCTTCATGGTATTATTACTTACTGGCAATAAAAACTTATTAGGGAGTCACAATGTATGAAAATTTTAAAAGATTTTATGATTCTATATAACACAGTCACATTTATGGTTTATTTACTTTTATACAAGTACCTTCCAAGTACTCTTCATCTATCCTTTTAAATTATGGATAAAATATTATTTTGTCCTGAAAGGGAGGACTAGAAGTTAGTGCTGGGGAAAAGATGTTTCCTCTTTATTCATTCCCAGAGTTTAGAAGCATTTCTTTATAATTTTATTTTCTCCAAAATTAGATACTAGGCCATAAATGTATAGAATCAGATCAGATCTGGTAGAGAAGTAATGAATATGAAAATCATAATGTAGAAAATGGCATTTCCTCTCCTCAAGCAAGATAATCTGAAGACCTATTTGGTCTTGAGAATGATGCGTGACTGGCTTCCCTCATTTAACACTTTATTTGAACGATATATCCAGTATACACTTCTTTTTTTTCCTTTTATTAAGTTATATACACATAGACCATGAATATATTTATGCTTTTGTGGGATACAACGTGTTGATTTTTTAATACAATTTTATGTTTATGTGGATAGAACAGTATACACTTCTTAATGTCGGTATAATTCATTAATGTTACCATTCACACTATACTTTATATAAGTGGAAAGCAATATCCTTATTTATTTTTCCGTTACTAGATACTTATATTGTTTCCAACATTTTCCCTGATCAAAACTGTACCTGTCTGGGCATCCTAATCAAATCTTTGGTATAAGTTGTCTAGATAAAGAATACATTTAGAAACAGAAGTGCTGGGTCTTAGATTGCTCTTTTAAAGGAGTCAGTACCTTTACACATGACCCGTAGATAATTTCTTGCTTATTCATGGTCTAATAAAACTTAATACTGACAAACTTTATGACCATTCCCAACGAAATTGGTGTTATGGTATCATATTGCTGTTTAGTTAGTATTTTAATATCACTAATGTTACACTTATTTTGTTTACATTGTGACAATTTGCTTTTCATCTTATGGAAACTGCACATTTGTAATATTAACCCAATTATTGCATGCTTTGTCATTTTCTTGTCAGTTTCTAGAAATTCTGTATGCACTGTATACCAATTTTATGCATTAAAAATCTCTCTTCTCTCTGTTTGGTGATTTAACTTCATCTATATCATCTTGTGATCTTCCTATATGCATATTAGAATTAGTGTGTCTAGTTATGGAAGCAACATTTATAATGGAATAAAATAGGGAAAGATGTGAAATGATCTTTCATGACCCCATAAATCACAGGGATAATTTGGAATTATTCACATTGAAGATTATAAGACTAAGGTAGGTTAAAAATTTTTAAATAGAAACTAAATAATAAATACTTTAGACTTTTCATGCCACGTATCTTTCTGTTGCTGGTTAATTAAAGTGATTTTTTTCAACAAATAGACCCATATTTGTGAACGATGCAATTAAAAGAGACTATAATTATGATACTGTGGAAGAAGCTTTGAATGGGAAACTTAATAAATAAAATTGCAGTTGAAGAGCTTTTTTAGTCCTGGGCAAACACATTTTCTAGTTTAATATATATATATTTTGAAATTATAAATTTTATAATGAACTACCTCATCATTTGGAAACTGCTTGAATTTTGAAGACCCAAATTTCATGAATCAAAAGGTATTTTTAAGTAAATATTAGTGAAATCGGTCTAGTTAGCAGTCTGAGCACAGTCTTTATTATTTTTTCTTTATTATAGCATAACAGATACAAACATCACAAGATTGATGTCACATATGAAAACTCTAAAGCTGGAAGGGAGAAACAGGGCAGTAAAATAGGTTTTTGAAAGAGAATGTGGTTTGCATCAGTTATGTGCAATTAAATCAGTCCTATAATCCAAGTACAATAAACCCCATGAGTCCAATCCTGATTATCTTTGAGTTAGTGATGTGTGAGATAGGATATTCAGGTGGTAATGTGAAATGTAACCCTTTGATGAAAGCCAAGATCACTCACAGGAGCTTCTAGGGATTTAAAGGGTAGTAAAAACTCTCTATTGAATTCTAGTGTAGTGAGGCACACCATACAGCTATTTTACTGTATACTGCCAATGACATGTTAGTGGAGTTATTTATTACTTTGATCCAATTCAAATATTATGCCTTGTGTCTATAGTAGTTTTATGCTAGCTTAAAAATTGAACTTGGAAACATTGTGTTGGAGATTGTTTTGGTCAGGGACCCCACGTATTGTTAAACAGATATGCTCTGTGAGTGCTGAAATTCTGCCCATAACCTGCCACAATGCTACATACACCAATTAAAAAAAAATCTTTTTATAATTCTACAAAATAGCTTTTCCCGTCATCAACATGATACTATAGTCTTCTTATATTGCTAATCAAGTATTAAAAGTCAAACATAGAAAACATACCTGCTAAAAGTGTGGGGAACCAAATCTGTGCAGTATAAGTTGATTAGGACCATCAGTAATTGCAGGTGATCTGAAAAGTGGCAGCTCACCCAACATCCCAGGCCACATTTCTAACTAATTTCTTTATGGGTTAATATTGATATTTCACCAACTCTTCAATCCTGTATAATTAAAACCAAATTTATTACCTAACTGGTCCTTCTCCTTGTCTTTAATTTAAATGATCAAACATTATATCCAATAACTTAATACCCCAGGAGCATTGCTGACTCTTTTCTCTCACGTCCATTTGATACTTTATGGAAACACAGTCTCCTGTATAATTAATCATTCGATTTACTGCTACTTACATATTTCAGAGACATACCTCTGTTTTTGTCATTTCCCCGGTCAAATACCTTTAACAGCTCTTCACGGTCAGCACAATTACTTTAAATTACTTTCCCTGGTATTCAAAATCATCCATAAACTGCTGCATCCTACCATTTTAAACTTGACTTTCTGGGATTTAGCAGACACAAGCCATTTTCCCATAGAAGAGTCATGTGGAAAAATCTTTTACTGAACAATTTTACTACAAGTACACTCTACCGAATTCCCAGCGTCTTTCATGCACTTAAAAAGCTTATGGAGATTCACCTACTTAAAAGCATAAAATTAATTGGTCATTAGTGTGTTTGGAATTCAATTTTAGAATACTTCTTCACACCAAAAATAAATCTTACATATTCGTTATTACTAACTCCTCCTTTTCCCTTAATTCCTCAACCCTAGGCAATTACTAATATCATCAGTCGCTATAGATCTGTCTGTCCTATACACTTCAAATAAAGAAAAATCGATATGTAGTCTTTGTGACTGGATTCTTACACTTAGTCCAATGATTTGAAGTTTCATCATGAAATGCTATAGCATGTGGTAGCATGTATTAGAACTTCATTTCCTTTTATGGATGAATTATAATTCATTATATGGATAGTTTGCATTGTACTTATCCATTTACTTACATAAATATTTGAG
Source organism: Galagoides demidoff (assembly GCA_963574575.1). Taxonomy (NCBI): domain Eukaryota; kingdom Metazoa; phylum Chordata; class Mammalia; order Primates; family Galagidae; genus Galagoides; species Galagoides demidoff. The sequence goes on along the minus strand of CAUYQV010161559.1, from coordinate 39,001 downwards.
TTGTTTTTCCTTTGAAGTAATTATGAATAATTCTTCTAAGAACTGAGTAGATACATGTCATTTTTCTTAAGTTTATACCCAGGAATGGAATTGATAGGTCATACAGTCCCTCTAGCTTGAAACTCTTGAGAAGCTGACAGTTTTCCAAAGTTGTATCATTTCACTTTGCTTGTTCTCCACATCCTTGTTAACACCTGTTATTACCCGTCTATTTGATTCTAGTTGTCCTAGTGGTTGTGAAGTAGTATGTCATTACGGGTTTAGTCTTCAGTTCTTTGATAGTTAATTATGATGGGCTTCTTTTCATGTGTTCACTGGAAATACACAGGCCTTTCCTAAATAAATGTCTATTGAGATTTTTCCTAATTCTTTAAATTTTAATTTTTCTCTTCATTCTCTTAATGAGTTGTAAGAATTTTTATTGTTGATATCAGTCCATTTCTAAATAGATTACTTGAAAATATGTTTTTTTCTCATTTCACAGCGTGATTTTCCTCACTGTGGTGGTGTCCAGTTTATCTTTTCTTTGGAAGCTTGGGCTTGTATCAACTAAAAAAAGCTTTGTCTAACTCAAGGTCAAAAAGATAAAAAGATTTGCTCGCTTATGTTCTTCTAAGAGCTTTGTAGTGTAGCTCTTACATTTTAGGCCCATGATTTATTTTGTATACATTTTTGTGTATACCATGGAGAAAAGATTCCACCTTATTTGTCTAAATATGTGTATTCATGTCACCTGAAACCATTTGTTGAAAACACTTATCCTGGCTAGGCGCCTGTGGCTCAACTGGCTAAGGCGCTAGCCACATACACCTAAGGTGGCGGGTTCGAATCCAGCCCAGGCCTGCCAAAACAACAATGACAGCTCAAACCAAAAAATAGCCAGGTGCTGTGGCAGATGCCTGTGGTCCCAGCTACTTGGGAGGTTGAGGCAAGAGACTCACCTGAGCCCAGGAATTGGAGGTTGCTCTGAGCTGTGATGCGATGGCACTATACCCAGTTGGATAGCTTGCAGCTCTGTTGCAAAAAAAAAAAAAAAAAAAAAACCAAAAAACTTATCCTTCCCCAATAAATAATCTCAAAACCCTTGACAAAAATCAATTAGCCATAAATGGAAGGGTTTATTTTTAGAATTTCAACTCTATTCCATATTTTTATATGTTGAAGCATAGGCTAGTACCACATGGTCTTTATTACTATCTCATCCTAGTAAGTTTTGAAACTGAGATACTTCAGTCCTTAAACTTTGTACTTATTTTTCAAAATTATTTTTGTGATTATTGATACTTTGTATTTCCATGTAAATTTTAGGATCGAGTTTCCTAATTGCTGCAAACAACCCACATGAAATATCTTTATGGGTTGTATTGAATCCTTAGATCAATCTATATGTAAAGACTAGACTAGACTAGATAAAAGGAAACATTAATTGAAAGTTAATTCACTTAACTTTCCATGGACATAGGCTGTCTTTCAATTTATAGTCTCTCTAATTTATTTAAAAAATGTTTCTTAGTTTTTCAGAGCATAATTTTTATTTTTATTTTATTAAATGTATTCCTTTGTGGTTCAGCACCTGTACCTCAGCAGCTAAGGCACCAGCCACATATGCTGGAGCTGGCAGGTTCGAATCCAGCCTGGGCCTGCCAACAACAATGACGACTACAACCAAAAAATAGCCAGGCGTTGTGGGATGTGCCTGTAGTCCCAGCTACTTAGGAGACTGAGGCAAAAGAATTGCTTAAGCCTAAGAGTTTGAGGTTGCTGTGAGCTGTGAAGCCATAGCACTCTACCCAGGGCAATAACTTGAGACCCCCTCTAAAAAAAAAAAAATAAATAAATAACAAAAATAAAAAACTTATTCCTAGATATTTTGACAATATTGAAATAGAATTATTTTATAAATTTCAATTTTGGATTGTTCATTGATACAATACAGATGATTTTTGTGTATTGATACTGTATTCTACAGTTTTCCTGAGCTCCATTTTTCTGTAATGGATTCCTTAGGATTCCCTACATACATCATCATGTCATACGTGGATACACATAGATTTACCTTTTTATTTCCTATATGAATGTCTTTTCTCTTCCTCCTTACTTTTCTTAACTAGAATGTTCAGCACAATGTTGAATAAAAATGATAAGATTAGACACTTTTCTTATTCTTGATTCAGAAGAAAGCATTTCACTCCTTCACTGTGAGGTAGAACATTAACTATGGGATTTTTACAGATGTTCTTTCTCAGGTTGAGGAAGTTCCCTTATATTCTTAGTTCTTCAGGCTTTTGTTTTGTTTTGTTTAAATAATGAAAGGGTGTTGGGTTTGTCAGATATTTTGTGTGTGTTACTGAGAAGATCATGCATATTTTGTCTACTATCCTATTGATATGACATATTAATTTATTTTTAAGCATTACACAAAATTTTCATTCCTGGATAAATTTGACAGTTTATCTTTTTAAATTATGCTGTCTTTGATTGGTAAGAATTTTGTTGAAGATTTTGCTTCCGTATTTATAAGAGATAATAAGTAGTCTTTAGTTGTCTTTTCTTATGATGTCCTTGTCTGGTTCTCAAATCAGGATAATAATGGATTTGTATAATATGGTGTTTGTTATCTCCTTTTTATTATTCAAAGAATAATAGAAGTTTTTATTCAAAATAATTAAAAATAGTTTTTAAAGAAATTGTATTAAATATTCTTTAAACTCTTGTTAACAGCTACCAGTGAAGCCATCTGAGCCTGAGTTTTTATTTTATGATTTTTTTTAAACTAATGTCATCCTTTTGTTTGTTATAAATATCTCAGGTTATACATTTTTTCTTGGGTCATTTTAATAATTTGTATCTTTCTATGAATTTGTCCATTTTAAATACATTTACTAACTCATTGGCATACTGTCATTAATAAGTATTATCCCAAATAGCCTTTTTCATTTTTCCTCTGTATGGTCAGTAGTAATATCTTTTCTTTTGTTCTTGATTTTGGTAATATGAATTTTCTCTCTTTTCAATTGATCAAGCCAGGTAGAGGCTTCACTGACCTATTTAATAATTAACTTTTGGTTTCTTTGATTTTCTCTTTCATTTTTCTATTGTCTTAGTCATTTATTTCCATTTTCCCTTCCTTCTTCCTGCTTTAGTTTGAGTTTCTTGCTCCAATTCTCATTACAATCTAGCAGCCAGCAAAGCAGGTGTGTGGGGAGGCAAGACAGGATGTGGACATTAGTTTAGTAGTCCCAATTGGTAAGTCATATTTATAACTTTGGTTCACTTTTTTATTATGACCAGTGATCATTATACAAACTATAAAGGGAGTTGGGAAATGTATTTTCTTATTGGGAAGTAATTTACTGCAGTAAAATATAAGATTGTATTGTTAAAAAAGAATATAAACTTCGGTGAATACTATTTTAAAAAATCAGAAAAGCATTTGAAATCATTAAAACTATTTTAACAAATGAAATCTGAGAAGAGTGTTTATTTTTGTGACATGGGGAAAGAAGTATTAAAATGTGTTGCATAGGAAGCAATATAACCAGTTACAGAAATAGAGTGGGATGGCAGAGGGAGGGAGCCTATCATACTAAAATAGATAAATATTTAAATGGTATAATTTATTAGACTTGTGACCATAACTATAATTTACCAACTATGCTAATTATTTTAAAAGAGCAAGGTGAGAAAACCTTCTATAGCTATACAGGTAAGGATAATGATGATGTATATCATGTGGTGACCTATCATATACCTAAAACTGCTTTAATATTGGTCAAACAACTAAACGCTATTTATTTAATCCTAATCTGTGTTTGTTGTTCTAAATGTGCTTTTGCCCTGCTGATACCCTGCATTTCTTACATTAAAAGAAATAATGTTTAGAGAGTTTTTCTTATTTCAAACAAGAAACTATCTCTGTTGAGATAACTGAATTATTTCTGTTTAGTTTTGTTCCCCAGAATTCAAAATACTGCAATCTGTTATAGCATAACTCTATAAAAAGAAAACTCATGAGTGAAAAAATACACATATTTGTATTATATATAATTGCATGTACATATATAATATTCTTTCATTTTAAGTTACGCTTCTTTGTCATTTTTTAGCTCTTTATTTCTGAAGTATTCTTAAATGCCTTTCTTTACCGTGTTTTTTCACTAAACATTTAATTTGTTTTAAAGTCTAACTATGGCTGGATGCAGTGGCTCATGCCTGTAATCCTAGCACTCTTGGAGGACAAGGTTGGTGAATTGATGAAGCACAGGAGTTCCAGCTAATCTGAACAAGAGGGAGACCCTTTCTTTAATAAAAAGAAAAGAAATGAATATATATATCCAGGCATCATGGTAGGCACCTGAGGTCCCAGCTTCTATGGAGGCTGAGGCAAGAGGCTCACTTGATTGAGGTTGCTGTTGAGCTATCATAATGCAATAATACTCTACCATGGTGACAGAGTGAGATTCTGTCTAAAATAAAAAATAATTAAAAAAACACTTCAAAAATAAAGTCTAAATTTGTTAAATACAACAATGTTTGGTTATCAAAAATATATACTTCTTTGCTGTTTAATTATCTTTAAATTTGGAGATACTAATGATTATGCAGATAAAATATAGTAGAGTGTCTATAAGGTCAAGAGTTGAAGTGTAAGTTTGTCAGAATCTGTATAGACCTGCATTCCAGACTATCAGGCATAGAGGAGGGGAAGAGGTAGACAGGGCAGAGGTGTTTGCCTCCGGGCTGAAGAGGCTCCTCTCTTCTCCTCCGTGTTGGTTGTGGGAGACATAAAGCACAGCGCACCGTGGAATCCATTGCTAAGTGAGAAGGGTTTTTTCTCTTCATTAGCATTCAGTCACGGAGGCATCCGTCATTATCTAAGCATAGTTCTCCAGTGAATGCTGCTTTATGTGAAAGCCTTGCATCACTTGGTAAGATAGAAATACATCTTCTTTTCTTGATTTCTTCCCCTCAGCGTCTGGTTCCTATCTCCCATTTTGCTAATTCTAAAGTAGGAGATGATAGTAGAATTTTGGCAATAGTGTTTTTTACATTCTGCCACTGAGGGCTTTTTCTAAAATACTTTATGAATCTGTAAGTCCTTCTCTTAAATAACTCTTATCTGCCTTATAATTTAAAGATGTTGAACATTTTATTATGGAGATGAAATTCTTCCCTAATTTTAACACAGTTAACAAGATATTTTGTGATCTCGATATATTTTAGAGATAAGAATGGTTAATTTTTCTGATACTAGAGTTTCAGGTTCTTGGTCTCAGCAATCTGAAGAATGAATCCACAGCCACAGATCAGTGGTAAGATAGGATTTATTCACAGAAACAAAGAATATAAAAACCAAAGTTCCTGGCAGAGAGAACCCAGGTGGGTGAACAAGCTTTCTTCTTCCCTTTCTAAACGAAGTCTGTCTCCGGGCTCTCTGCTCAGGGGTATATATAGTGGTAGGGGGTTATTTTGCCAGAACTCAATGGTTACATTTAAAGGGATGACTAAATGTAGAGTCAGCTAAATGCAGGGCTAACTCTAAAGTTATAGTCAGTACTACATTTAGCAGCAGGGATACTCAGCTCTACATTTCCCAGCAGGGGGCCAGAACTCTCAGGCCTTGGACACTTACCTGAAACTGGCCAGGCCATGAAATTGACCAGTCCTAGAAAATATGGGGTTTCCTCTTCAGCCAGAAGTCCCTGGGGAGAGAGACACCAAGGTCCTGGTGTCTCCCCACAGTTGTCTGGCCCTTCCGGCTATTGGAGCCTCCTTGGGACCCCCTGCCTACCCTCCAGCCTGCTGGTTCCCCTGCCAGTGCTGCACCAACACCCACAGGGCTAAGGCACCAGGTGTTGGTGCCATCTGTCCTGTATCAGTCCTCCGGTCAATGCTTAAACACCAGTGTGTAAATAGTATAATAAATGAGGAATTAACTAAATGAAAACATGGAGAAGGAATAAGAGTAATGCAAGGATAAAACATCTCCTCCTAACTTACTTGGTTTCTTCAATAAGTCAGTATCAGTGTAAACAAAATACTATTCAAGGTTAAGAGTGACTGAAGAGACGTAACAACCTGAATTCAGGAATTGACTGGATCCTGGTCTACACAAACAACTGCTATGTATGTGATGGCCTTGTGATAAGGAAGGACAATATCTTTATACTTTACAGATCAATAAAGATATTTTCTTTAATTTTCAAAAAATAATTTCATAAAATAAAGATAAAGGTAACACAGATAAGGCAAAATGTTGATAAAGCCTTGCAATATTTTACTAGTTTTTGATTTTCTTTACCTTTGGAAATATTTATAATGCAAAAAGTAAGTGTGTATGTGTGTACACATGTATGTATGTGTGAATTCAGCAAAACACAACCCAGTCTATTTTAAAAGAGGAGAGTGAATGAAGGAGCATTATTGACAACATACTATAAGTAAAGAAATATAAACATCTAATTTAAAAATATATGAAAGACATGAAAAACGTGTAACTATTTTTTTAAGTGGTAAACCATTTATTATAACAATGGACAAAGAATATTTCCAGGCAATTCACTAAAGAAAAATCTAGAATAACAAATAATGTATGTAAAGAACATCAGTATCATCAGTAAACAGAAAGTTGAACATTTCAACAACAAAATACATGGTTAAACTTTTAACGGAAGAAATGAAAAGAAATAGCAAACTCTTATTTCAGTGAGACAAATAAATGTCTCATACAGTGATGATGGTCTCCAAGCCTAATAGCTATGTTGGAGAGCAGTATGATGGTACCTAGTAAAACTGATGATGCAAATGGATAATCACTTCCTATTCAAGGCAAATGAAACTGACAGGGGCGGGGATTGATGAGAAAGTTAGCTTATACTACATGCCTCTTTCTTACCATGTAAGTGTGTCATTTATACATATAAACAAACAAAAACATACTTGAGGAATATAAATGATAGAACAAAAAACAAATGAACAAATAAAATGGGAAAGGAGAATAAATGTAACAAATAGAAGTATGAAAATGTATATGAGGGGGAGAGGAGTAGATATTAATTTTGAATCAAGACATTCAGCAAGGATTCTTACTAGAGTTACCATCTGGGTAATATCATAAAAAATAACTACCATCTAACATAAATAATATAAAAAAGGAATGAAAGCACATGAAACCAGAAAATATAATAAGGTAAATTTCTTAAAATAAATATCTAGTCCAAATTTTGAGTATTTGTACTGAGATATATGTATTGCATTGACTGTCTTATGTCATAACTATGTTTTTTCTTAGTTTTACCATTCCACCTACTTTTCACATTTAAAAACATTCGTTGTAAGTTTTGTTTCTTCCATTTTGAGGATGTGAGTGATTCTTTAGTAATTACACAGTGTTTGAATTTTTCACATTTTGTACATTTTTATTAATTTTAAATACATTTCTACATTTAATATTATATTTTTCTTCTATATACTGTGCATTATGTACTATAATGATTTTTTATATCATTAGAAAGTATGCACTGACTTTCCATTCTGTCTGATGAAAATTATATGTTCTATTTTGTAAAGACTTAATAAATGCCATATTTGACATGAGAAACCTGTTCAATGACTACAAAATAAAATATTCTAAGTAAATTTGTGCATGAGCATATTAATGGTGTCATTATTTCAAAATGTGAAGTGATAGATACCACATAGCATATAATCAATGGCAATTAGTGTAATAAATGGGGCTATTTCATATTATAAAAGAATATAAAGCCATGAAAATTATATTAATTGAATATTTGGTGACTTTAGAAATTGTTCAAAATTTTGTTACATGAAAGAGTTTGTTATATATTTCAAAAGTATAATTCTAATTATGAAAAAATAACAACTGAATATAAGCATATACATTTACAGACACTCTATACAAATTATTTCTGTCAAAGCCTAGAGGCACAAATTCAAAGTTTTATCTAATTATGATCTTAATGAAACGCATTAAAGTTTGCATTATATTAACACAATGTGTTGGGGCGGCACCTGTGGTTCAAAGGAGTAGGGCACTGGCCCCATATGCAGGAGGTGGTGGGTTCAAACCCAGCCCCGGCCAAAAAAAAAAAAAACGCAACGTGTTATGACAGGTCTTAGCATGCAAAGAATGTTCTGGATTCAACACCAATGTTATCATTATATGTTTCACTTTTAATTTTGTGATAATTTCTATTTGTTAAAAGAGGACAATTTTGGCCCAAGGACAGAAATGTAGGACTCCTTATAGCTAAGCACCTAGGTATATTGTTGCACTATATTAGCCACAATCTTTGCCTTAGCTATTGTTGATACCCTGAATAGGAATGTGAATAAAGTGTTTCCTGAGGCCTTTTGAGATACCCACTGTTGTAGTTTATGGCTGACGAAGATAATAATTCTTCACATTTTAAAGCACAATTAATTGAAGAGAAAACGGAGACCTTGGAACTATATTAGTGAAGATTTCAACTATCCAATCAATATATGAGTGAATCAATATTCTATCTATAAATGGATCCATGAAGCTTTGAAGATGATGCAGCAAAAATTTCTCTCTAGACTTCAAACACATTTGTATAACCATTAATTGCCAATGTAATATATTTGTTGTAACTGAATAACATATAATCCACTAAAATTGTGCCTATTTTTCTAATATATATTAAATATAAGCAAGCCTTTTTATAAATAGTAAAGAAAAATTTGAAAAAGGAGGTTGGACTAAGTCCTGCCAAAGCTTTGCATGAGGGAGGAAAGGAGTTTGTACTAAATAGTTTAAAAAAATTTTTTAAATCTAAGCTGTATCTTGAATTCTAGTCTCCCCTGCAAAGAATACTCAGTAAAATGGGGTGAAGACTAAGAAATAAAAGTTAACATTTGTAAATGTTCCTTCCTTCCTTTCCTCCCTCCTTCTTTTCTTCCTTCCTTCCCTTCCTCCATTTCTCTCTCTCTCTCTTTCTTTTCTTTCTTTCCTTGTGAAAGAACATCCCCCTGTTCAGGGGTGTCCAACTTTTTTCTTTTCTGCCCCACATTGTAAGAACAAGAGTTGTCTCAGTACACACATCAGATCCACAAACACTAAGGAAAGTCAAAGAGCAAAAGCAAAGGTCCTTGCATACTTTTCATAGTAACATACACCACAAATAAGCAAAACAATCCTCAGATAATCTGCATCCTGCACAGTGGATACCCTTGCCAGGACCCTAACCACCACTGCTGCTCCCAGGCCCAATTACACAATAACTGGACTAGTGATAAATATTTTATGCTAGCCATTGATTCTTTCCCCTAAGACACTGAAATTGGGCTTGGGAGACCTGCTTATGATCAAATATGCATGTAACCTATAAATTCAAGTTTCCTCACTGAAATGTGCTCAGTTATGAGCAAAGAACAGAGAAAGCTTTGACTTGAAATGGATAATTTCAGTACAAAAAACAATCAATGAAGGAGACTGAGCTGATTAAGGGGTCTACTATAGTCGATTATAAGGGTCTACTAGTCCTTGTTGATTCCAAAGAGAACCATCACTTATAGTTTGAATGCAAAATTTCATGAAACAACCATGTTTCCTCATCTCATATTCTGCTTTTAAATTTAAGGTAGCTGAAGTTAGTTTAGTTGGGTGCAACTGTAGTTTAATGGAACCAAGTTATAAAAGAAGGAGAAATTACTAAATAATTTTAAGAAAACTGGTCTCCAAATGCTTCTAAAATGCTACATCCAAAAGACATAGTGAGAGAAGATAACAAGCCTGTGGTCTCACCTACAAATGAGTCAAGGAAAACACCATCAATTAGGATTCCAATACAAGCTTGTTAAAGCACAGAATATTCCATTTTTAAAAAAATTTATCTTTCTGCTAAGCCATCCTCGGGTCCTCAGTTTTTATAAGGTTTTTGTAATTAGGCTTCGATAAGAATATTTCCTTTTGGAGATGTAGCCTGCTTTCGTTATGTACTTTGAGTCCTGGTGATTAATAACGGTGTCATTAAGTCTTATTATACAGACTAGCAACACTAACCAGAAGGTACCTATGAAACTGCCTGAACCAGCACATGCAATAAATCATGCCTATTGCTTAAGTTCGAGTACAAATTCTCTGATTATGCTAGAGGGGTTCTTCTGTGGAGAGAAGGTAAAACTCAAGTCTGGACTCCATTCTTAGAAGTGATTGAGATTTTCTGCTTTTTATTAATGAATACATATCTTCTTTTAAATACATACTTTTTAATTACTGTCATTTAAATATATTTCTGGTTGATTTTCAGCAAGATACTTAAAAGTACAGACTTGTAAAATATTATATCAGGAAAAATATAGGTATAATTTAATCTCTCACTTCTTTTCACAGATTAATAGAAAGTTACTTTTCCGAGGTCATATAGGAAAAAATGTCATAAATTTAGGGCTTAACTTCATTTCTACTGGCTCTTTACACTGAAGTTTCATTTTTTAAATACATTACATAGCCTTTCAATTACAAATACTATGTTAATAAATAAACAATGTATTACTTTAATAACCTTCTTAGCTCAACATTTTAAAGACCATTTTTTGGCGTCAATTCATGTGTTAGTTTCTAAGGTTAATAGGAAGAATAATATCATCAGAGTTCTTAAGAAGACAAGATAGACAGAGATTGGAATTACAATTGCTATATTGAAGTATATACTATAATAAGAAGATCAAACGTGTAATGGAGAAATAGACAATATGTTTTGCGGTTTATGAAAGAAATTTATTAGAAGAGGTAACAATTGGCTGAGTTGTGTTATATATGTTTGAGTTTTCAACGTAGAGAAGAAACAGAACCTATTCATTGATTTTCAATCTTTGAGCATCCCTTGAGGAACTGAAATTATCTTAAATCTCATGTTTATTCTCTCTCCCTCTGTCCACCTACCTCGCTCCTTACAACTGAGGGAAAGTTGTCTATTTTTAACAATAGCATTGAGAGGGGAAGGTGCAGAAAAACATATTTGTTAAATACTGTTAAATATTTTTAACAATTGCACAATTAGTAAATGAAAGAACCACAACTAAAATCTATGGTTGTATTATTGTTCAGACCAAGTAGAGGTCGTTTTATAAATCTGGGAGCAGCTGAGTTGGATCTATAAATATTTAGTATTTAGGGTCCAGTTTTGCTTCTCTTTAATTTTTTGGCTTTAAAGTAAACTGTATCTATGATGATGAAAATTGCAATTCCTGCTTTCTTTTTGTTTCCATTTTCATGAAATATTGTTTTACAGCCTTTCACTTTGAGTCTTGATTTGTCATTAGGGGATAGAAGCATTTCATGAAGATGGAATATACTTGGCTTCTATTTTTTTTTTTAATCTAGTCAGCCATCCTGTGTCTCTTCAGTGAGGAATTCAAGTTGTTCACATTTATGAGAGAATTGAGAAGGAGGGTTAATTTCTGTTTGTCATTTTGTGTGAGATTCTGTTGGTTTATCATTTGGGCCTTTTGTTGTAACTCGGCTTTGTCTTTTAGTTTCTAGGTGTCTGCTTTGCCAGGGGTCTATTGTGGTTTTTTTTTATGTTTGTGGGTTTTTTTTCTTTTTTTCTTCCTTACTTTCTTGTTTCCCCCTCTTCTCTTTGTTCTTCAAGGCCAGGGAATTATAGGGAACGAAAAAGAGAGGGAAGGAAAAGAAAGAAAATAATCATATAATTATTATTAATGAAATCACAATTAAAGAAAACATTTTTTAAAAGCAAAGAATAAATACATACATAAAACTGTGGTTAAAATAATTCTCTGTGGTGCCCTGGAAGCGATAACAAAAATCAAAAGGAAAAGGAGAAAGAGAGAGAGAGAGTTAGAGTTGTTAGTATGATCCTATTGGATATCCTGGAAAGTTAAAAAAAAAAATGTAGTAGAACACTAGGTGGTGCTCCAAAATCAGCAGAAATAGCCCCTCCTGGCTTAGAAGATCCTGATTTCAGATTTCCTGGTTTTCATTAAGTGGTCATCTAGGAGATATGACTGGCTTTCCTGTTCTGTTCTGGAAGTGGAAGCTGAATGGCAGGTATTGAAGAACCTAGGGGTAATACCACAAGTATGGAGGGCATGGTGAATGGTTTACTATGGCACACCCTAGTTGCAGATGCCATGGATGAGTTAGGGGTCTGTGCTGGGGAAATGATTGCCCTTTAGTGATCCAAATGGGACTCAGAGGTTGAAAAGAGCTCTGTGGAGGTGGAAGTGCAGGACCTTCTTGGTCCTCTTGGTCAGGTCAACAGAAATAAGATCAGCCCAAGCGCAAAAGGCAGAGTTGAAGCCGGCTGCATGAATGGTCAAGCACAAGACCTCATAGTCTCTGACAGGCTGTGCCAAAAAGGGTCCACACAGGTGTCAGCTCAATCAAGAGTGTCAGCAATCTTCATGACTCCCTGTGTCTCACTGAAGGGGGAGGGTGGGTCACTGTTCCATTGATGTTCATCAGCCTTCTAAGTCCCCTGCTCACAGATCCCATGCCCAGACCCGCCTGCTGTAAGCAGTGAACCATTCAGCTGAAAGTTACCAGCCTCATCCCTAAGAAGCCAGGGGACAGTGTGCAGCTTCTCTAGCCCTATCCGAATGGCCTGGCACTTGTGCACCCAACAGCCCAGTGGGCTTTCAGCCACTGTTTACTGTTTATCCACTCTGCTCCCTTAGCCTTGCTGGACAGACCCACCTGAGATTCTAGTTAGTAGTTGGTTCACCCTGCAATTGATGTGGGGGGGGGGGCTGGTGGCTGTCTAGCAGTCCAAATCCCCCAGCAATTCTACATGCAGGCTCTGCCCCTGGGTCGCCATGCTGTCCTTCACCCACTTTCCATGCTGACATTCCTCCCTTCTGATCTTTTCCAGCCCTGGTACCCCACACTGTCACCCTGTACCTTCACAACACTGTTTCTGAGCAGAATGATCTAGATGGTGGTGGCTGGTTGCGCTTCTCCCCAACTTTCTTGGGAGAGGGGGGTGAGAAGATGCCTTGGAATTCTCCTTGCCTCACTTTTTTCCCTTTTGCTCTGCTGGAAGACTCTGCCCAGGTTTAGGTCAAATATTATTTTATTACATTTTAAGTTCCTTTATATCCCTATTTCTATACATATGCTTAAATTTTCTCATATCCTTTTAGTACCATTTCTATTTCCTACTCTCCTATGAGAATTATACTGCCTTTCATAAAGGTACTTGACTATAAGTAGTCTTGTAAAATATATAGTGTATTTTTGGGATACATGATTTAATTTATATAAAAAGCATTCTGCTATAAGAATCCTCATCTCTCTATTACTTAAAATTATATGTGCATTCTTATAAGTATTGGGAGACATTCTCTTTGGTATATACATAGAAGTGGCATTGCTGAACCTTAGAAAAACTATACACTTAATTTAAATAAATCATGCCAGATGCCTTCCAGGATAGTCACAAGAACCTACACTCCTGAGAGTAGTACATGAGATTCCCCTCTCCCTACATCTGTCTCAATCCTTGGTGTTACGTTACAATGTGCTATTTTGTTATTCTGGTGTATAATGTTTTATCACTTTTGTAAACATGAGTACAGGATAAATCCTTCTTATTTTAACAATTCAGAGTTTGGGGTCGTTAATTACTACCTGTCCTGATTGATTCAATGTCTGTTCAAGTTTCACTTTTCTGAATATCGACAGCCATATCAGCTGAGTGTCCCTGAGGTTGTAAAGCACAGAGATTTGCTATGGTGATTTGGATATTGAAAGTACTATAAGCATTTTTATTTTCAATGGACCAGTATAAACTTTGTATTTTTGGAGAAATTTTGCTTATATAGAATTTATCATGCCCACCCCTGCCCCCGGAAACAGAGATAAAGAAGAATTTTATCTTAGTCAATGGAAAATGTAGGCATTTCTTTTATTTTCAAAATAAATTCATTTTTCCGGTCTGTAGCATTTCACTGAAATTCCAAGAATCCCAAGTGAACCTTTCCATATAATTCATTTTTAGTTAATGTTCATTGACTTTTATCTAGCAAATTTCTTTTAAAGATTAAAGAAACAAATACAGGAAGAGAAAATTGACTGATAGCTTTTAAATGACATAAAATGTTCGACATCATAATGGTTAATCTTTGCACTAAACTCATCAAATATAATGTAGCACTTTTATTAAGAATTATAATATGCAAGCTCATTTATATAGTACTATTCTAGGAAGTCATCAGTAACATTATCATAATCTAGAAAATTTGAATTCTATTGGATACCCACATACACATATGCACTCAACCTCCTCACAGTTCCTGTTAATCACACTTCTCCATTTCTTTCTCATGCTGTAAATCTTTCACAGAAACTATTTCATTGAAATGGGTAGGAGGCAGCACTACAAAGTTATATTGCCTTGGACTTAGGAATAGCTATTGCTTCTGTGTTCTGTAGGATAAGCCCCATTATGTTGTCATTTTTTTCTTTGATTGTCACCTTTCATATGATAGGTTTTGTGCGTCTGCTGACAAAAGTTTCAATGAACCAGTGAGAATCACAAAATTATTAAGTACATCATTCCTTGGCATCACACATATTTAAAAGGTCCCTTGATGCTGGGCGTTTAGGCAATTGATAATTTATCACTTCTTCAAATAATAAGGAAACAGCCTTTATTTCAGACCTACTGAGTGGTAGTATAAGTGAAGGAAAATTCTAAAATTAAAATTGTGGGATTAAAAATATCGTGTTTATATTAATATAGATAACATTTGTACTGGAATTCTTCCTTTTAAAGGGAAGCACCTGTTACTCTATGGTTTTCCCCACTGTAGCTTTTAGTTATTTTTTATGACAATTGCTTGTTGTCAGTTACACAGGGAGAAGAAGTGCAGGAGACTTGGCAGTGTAAATTGCTCACAGCAGTCCTTCCTCACGCAGGAGAGTTTGGCAAACTGATGGAGCAGTTTGGAGCACACATTACCTTTAGCCATGGAAGTATGAACATTTGCCTATAACTTACAATAAAAGGATCTGGGAGGCTGGGGTGAGTCGATTACTGGGGAATCAGTTTGCAGTGTAGTTTAGGCCAGGCATTTCTGGAGGACTTTTTGATCAAAGTCCAGGCTAGCAATAGCCTGGTGGTCTACACAGGATGTCCGGCACCTGGCAGAATCAGGGCTAGGATTCTGGGGGTCCTGTTGCCCACAGTCCAGGATCCTGGGCACCACCCCTTCTTTCTGGGCTGTAGACACCCTATTGTTACCTGGTGGCTGAGAACAGAATGACTAGCAACCAAAGAATACTATCTCCTGAGTCTTCCCAGGCATAGATAGAAATAAGTGAAGCCAGTTAGCCAAGTTTATCCCTAATTTGTAAAGAGTAAGTTGTCATCACGTGGTGTGCCTGGTGATTGTCCCTTCCTTTGTTTCCCTCCCTCTCATTGTTAATGATTACTTGAGGTACCTTGCTTTGAATAGCTTGAATTAAGTCTTTGTATCACGCTGTCAACTTGATTTATGATTTTTGATCAAATGAAGAGACCCATGGGAGAATGGCAAGAGCTGCACTTGCCGGCTGCCCTGGAGCTGCTGCTGGCTTAGTGTGTGACTCCGACAGGCTCCCATCGGTTGTTTCCCCTGAGATAATGGAGTCTGAGTTTTTTCTCCTGTCAACTGCCCTGAGTGCAGATCTCAGCAAAGGTTGTGGGGACCCAGGCTCCCCCAGAGTGCCTGAGCTGAAGAATTGAAAACCAGCCTGAGCAGGAGTGAGACCCATCTCTACTAAAAATAGAAAAAATTTCCAGCTAGGCATCATGGCCCTTGCCTGTTGTCCCAGGAGACCGAGACAGGAGAATCGCTTGAGACCAAAAGTTTGAGGTTTCTGTGAACTACAATGATGCCACCACACTATCCAGGGAGACAGTGTAAGACGCTGTCTCAAAAATAAATAAATACATAAACAAACAAACAAACAAATAAATAAAATAGTCATTCTTCTAAATTTTGTGCATTTTCTAAATAGAAGTTTAGGTGAACTCTATTTCTATGGAATACCTTTTTTCAACTGGTAAGCTCTGCTAAGAGGTAAAAAATAATGTGCTACATCTCTATTGGAGTTTGTAGGCGAAAATTACTTAAACAAAACATTGACCCAGGAGTCAGATTGCTTGATTCCAAATCCCGAATCTACCAAGTATTGTGTGGTCCTGGGAAAGTTAGTTAACCACTCTGCTCTGAGTCTAATTTCCTTGTCTTTAAAATGGATAATGATAGCACATAAGACTTTTGAAAGGAGTAAAGGAGTATACAGTTCAACTTTTTGGGTTTCACATATAAATGAGAACATATGATATTTGTCTTTCTGTGCGTAGCTTATTTCATTTAGGAATAATGTTCTTCAGTCACGTCCATGTTGCAAATGACATAATTCTGTCTTTGTAAGGTCGTATGACATCCCACTGGGTGTGTATCTATATAGTCTATTTTCTTTACACACATCTATGTTGATGGACATAGTTAATTTCATATTTTCACTATTGTGAATAATGCTGGATGCATAAAAAGGAGAAGAAAAAAAGCTAGATTAGACATCAAAAAGGGAGAGAGAGGAATAAAATAGGTATGTATAATAAGGATTCAAAGAATATGTAGAAATCTAAGAAGAGTGCTCGGTCTAAGAATTAGCTAGTATTTTTATCATATCTACATAGTACATTAAACTAATACTAAATATTTTGAATTATATCATGAAAGTATATGAATTAATAGGAAATATTTATTGATATCATATTTTGTGACAAAAATTAGCCATAGAAAAGAAGGCAGTATATATTTAAAATTTTAAATATGTAATTAAAAGACATTTCCTGTCCTTGAAGAGTTTATAGTTTATTACAGGAGACAAATCATGTATACATAGATATTTTCTAACAACAAAATATGAAATATTCTAGTGCCAGATTTATGACCCAGAAAATAATCTGGAAAGACATGGACCTCCTGGATAATGGAGCAGTGGAAAGACCAATGGAAGTAAATTGATAAAGTCCTCATAAGATGTTTTGGACCTCCCCAGGAGATCTGTGGAAAATCATAATTTTAAGAGCAAATTTGTACTTTTAGATCCAAATTTCATTATTTGTTCAATGAAAGTAGAGAGCTATCAATTATCCAAACATCTTTTCAACCCTAAAATTTCATTGGATTAAATCTATGAATAAGCTCTGCAGGTATATAGAATAATGAGAATTAAAATGCACAGTGGGAATGAGGGTTGTCACTACATGGGAGGAAGGACTTAAAATGAGTGTTCACATTCAAGTTCAAGGGAAAATTAATTTCCAGAAAACTGTGCCATATAATTACATTTATTTTTATTATGCTCATCATTATTTTCATGTATTTTTCACCAAGGATGTGCTGTATTCCATTAAATAGTCTTATTTTTATCTAATAAATTAACCACATTTTTGATAACTAACTTTCATATGCCATAAGTATAACCTACCTATCAGAGTGGCTTGGTACTTACTTGTTCTCCAGGTAACTCAATACAATTTGAAGGTCTCTAAAGGGATACTATAAAGATTATCAGAACTATCGTATGGAGGGAAGGCTGAGTTTGTGACAAGTAGAACTACAACAATCAAATGGGGCCTTAGATTTTGGTTAATAATATTGGAACATCAAGGCTCACTTAATGGTCTAACGGATATTGGACATTGTTGCTGCTCAGCATCCTTTACACAACCTGCATGCAGCACAGCCGGCACCATCATATTATGGATATTAACTCTAAAAAGTAGAAGACAACATGTAACCTTGGCTGTCCCGAAGAGATGATCTGTAGGAAATAAGACAGAAAGCTGAGAAAAGAGGCTTTCAACTCTAAATCCCACTAAAATTCTAAGTTGAGCACACATCACCTTCCAGATAGCCATGGAAGAGGTACTAAGGATGGTGCAGCAGACTCTTCATCTGTATTCCCAGCTGTGTGATCAGTGAGAAGAGGCAGTTCTGACCATGCTGCAAAGGGGAAGATGTGAACTACATTTTGTTCCTGGCTACAAACACCCAAATCTGATTTTGGTGCTCCTGGAAAGATTGGGAATCACCTAAAATCTTAAAATTAATTATTATTATGGTAATCCCAGCCAGAGTGCATCTCTAAAGTTGACAATTATGTATTTTGATTGATGTTTTAGTTAAATAAAATAATTAAAATGCCCACAACACATGATTATACAAAAATCTGTTTTTAATGAATACCTGTTTTTAAAAATCTGTGGAGGCAGTGCCGTGCCTGTGGCTCAAAGGAGTAGGGAGCTGGTCCCATATACTAGAGGTGGCGGGTTTAAACCTGGCCCTGACCAAAAATTGCAAAAAAAAAAAAAAAAATCTTTGGAGGTATGACTTCAGGATAAGTTGATATTTCAAGGAGAGGTGTGTATCTCAGCACTTAGGAATCAACCATAAACACAGTGGAATGAAAACAAAATATCAAACTTGTACCGTTGCAAACTAGAGAAATGTGCCACCTATCTTTCATTAATTTTAAGATATTTATTTTTGATGGTGTGCAGTTTAGACTATCACCCACTTCATAAACCCCCTATTATAGTTCATCATGGTGACTGGAAAGTAAAAGGAATCCAATATTTTAGTTAAACATGCCAGTAATTTTGTTTTAATTTTATAATTTAGAATAAAAATGGATCAATTTACCCCATACTAGTTGAAAGTAGCTGTGCCATGTATATCTGCATTATATTATATTATTTATTTATTTATTTATTTTTTTGTAGAGACAGAGTCTCACTTTATTGCCCTCAGTAGAGTGCTGTGCCATCACAGCTCACAGCAACCTCCAACTCTTGGGCTTAGGCGATTCTCTTGCCTCAGCCTCCCAAGTAGCTACCACAACACCCAGCTATTTTTTTGTTGCAGTTTGGCCAGGGCCAGGTTTGAACCCGCCACCCTCAGTATTTGAAAGATTTCAAACAATACCTTGGGACCCTTTAGTTTGTGTGTTACATGTAAAGAATTTATCTTGAACCTGCTTAAGGCTGAATACCTAAGTCTGATGATCTGATTCACTACTTTTTAAATGTTTTTTTTTTTTTTAATTTCAAAATATTAAAGGGGATACAAATGCTTTTGTTTCATGATAGCGTTCACAATGCTTAACATTTATAGTGCTATCAATCTGTCCAGCCCCAGAATAGTGTCGATTTACCTGCTAGGCGTGTTTTCATCCCTTCCTCTTTCTTGATTTCCAATGACTTTTACTTCTCCATATGTGCTGCCAATCAGTTAGTTCCATATTATTAGAGAGTACACATGGTATTTGTTTTTTCAATCCTGAGATACTTTATTTAGGATCAATGTCACTGAGTTTTGTTAGGAGCCTGAATCAAATCTGCAATGCTAATTTTCTAGCACCAATTCCCAAATTTAATCCTGTAAAGTCAGAATATAATAGAAAATTATTTCTAAGAGAAATACTTATAATTTTCTTTTAAATGATGTTAAATGAATGGCAAATTTTTGTTCTATTGTAGTTTTATACACATTAGTCTTTTGGAGAATTTAAAAGAACTATACACATACACACACACACACATATATATATCAAACATCATGTTGTGTAGCACAAATATTAATACATACAATTTCTATTTGTCATTTATATCTTCATAAAGATTTTAAAAAGCAAAAAGCATGATTTACCATTATTCTCGTTTTATCCTTTCTAATTGTTCTGATAGTTAAGCAATTGAAGCCTAATGCTTTCCCAGTGAATGATGGCAGCTGACCTTTCTCAAATGCTTATTTTTTTCTACTTTCCTTTCCAGGTCATTATTTTTCTCTTGCTCCAGGTTCCCCTGGACTTCTAGTGGACTTTCGCTTTGGAGCCATGATCATAAGGGTAAGCATAGATTCTCAAAGTTGAATAAAAACATGAAGACAAAAGTGATTCTGTGGCTAAACATCGGTACAAGCAATGAGGGTTGCTGCTGGTGAAGGATGTGGTACCAAGGAGTTGGTGACATCATGCAAGTTTGTTTACACGTGCAGAAGAAATTAGCTCTGGAATTATTAATTTCATTATTTAATTATAAATTCTCCTTTTGGGGAGATCTGGGAGTCCATTTGCAAGTAGGGAATATGGTAAGTTGGATTGATTGTAACTCACACATTGCCTATATTCCAAGTAAAAGGATTATAAATGTATGTGTGTCTCCCAGTCATTGAGAAATTAAAAGGGGAAGAAAAGAAGAAGAAAGGCACTTCGGCCCCACGCTTACTTAAAGTCACTACTCTTCCTGCCGGTCACACTGTGCTTCCCTAGATACTTGTATGGTATTTAAAGCACTTACTTGCTTTCCATATCACTTTCTTGACAATGTCTATTCTGAACACCCTATTCAAAGTTATAATTTCCCCAAGTCTCTGATTCACTGTATCTGATTCCTTTCTACTTCCACAGCACTTAAAACTGTTAAAATGCAAAATTTACTTATGAAGCACACAGCATATCATATAATTTAACCCCCAAAAGATCTGTGCCAGCAGCAAGTTATTTAAATTATTGCATCTTTGAAATAGTTTAGTGCTGTATCGAATGTTTCTTTCGATATTATCACTTTTGTGACAAATATAATTGTATTAAAGGGTTTATTCCTCCTGCTGAACTTAAAACTCTTTTCAAGTTTTAAAAGTGTACTTTTAATTTTATTAAAATAGTATTTACTTATAGATTAGTCTGCATGGAATTGACATCTTATTAGTATTGAGGTTCTCATTAGGAAACAACATATATTTTCAGACAATCGGATCCTATTTTGTGTCCCTAAAGGATGTTGTATAGCTTCTTTTATGCTGGGGATTGTAAGTGTTAGTTTTTGTGATGATTTTCATCAGAATTATTTTTATTAACCAAATTCTGTTTTTGATTGGATTTTCTACAAGAAAATTGAGATATATGAAAAGCTAAAGATATCGTACATTTATTTAGTGATTACTCATTTCACTATTATTTTTATAGCATAATCATCTTAAGTATACCATTCCCAGGTTTAATTCAGATGCTACTATCATCTTCAAGCCATAAATATATTGCAATTATTTTTCTAAATTTTAAGTCTCATTACTTTTTGTGATTTATGTTTTGTCTAGAATCGAAAGTTATGAATTATAGTAATGGTATTGGGCATCCTTAAATGGAAATTTTTGTTTCACTTATAGGTACTTATTTCAAAAAAGTATTTTTACATTAAGATTTGTCTGGTCTTATATTTTATCACTGAGCATATTGACATGGAAAGTTACAGTAATACATCTTTTCATATTACTAAGCCATCCTTGATGACCTTCTTCCTCTGGGTGCTCTTCACATAGTAGATGATATAGCTAACTTTCACATCCTTCTATTATTTGCTGTTACCAGTAACATTTAGGTACAACAATTTTCTTTTTTTCCACTCAGACCTTGCTCACACTCAAGGTTGCTTCTCCATGGTCTATTGACTCTTAAATAATATTTTAAAATAATTCCGTGACTGTTTTTTTCTCTTCTCTTTTTTCTTCTGGTACAAATTAAATCAATAAATACATTTTTATTTACTCAAAACAGAGCCAATAAGTGATGCTGGGCATACCATTTTCCAATATTTCAAATTAAAAACAAAAATTTTCATTGTTTTCAGAACCAACATGCTAAAGTGAATTTTTCAATAATTATACGCATCCTTAGGCTGTTTTCTGCCATGTAGGTAACACTTATTTCCTGCTATTATCTTTTTAATAGTTCAAATAACCTTCATGAGTTGCCTCCAAGGCACTGGGTGACAAATTCAAAGTCACAGTTATAACAATATACAGGGAAGTTAATATTTGCTTTATTCCTTCCTCTCTGGAATACTTTAGGGTCCCCAGTTTTTAGGCCCAAAGTCAAAGTGCTTTCCTAAAATTTATGCTGTGGCATCCCTCCCCATTTAGTCCAAGTATATACAAGAAAGATGAATAATTTTACATCAAACTTTATATCTGTATTGCTAGAATAAATCTACTTTGCAACATAGGAATAGTCATATTTTGCTAATACTTATCTGTTGGCCATTTTAAATAATCAAATTCACAAATAAGATAAAAAAGTAACTTTTAAAACTAAAATAATAAGCCAGATAAACACTGGCTTCATAAAATACCATTTGAAAATTTGTAGTATTTCCTGTAAACTTGAGTGTTTTGTACTAAGAAATTTATCTTTCTTCCATGTTCAGTGGAGTTAATTCTTTAAGATATGAGGACGTGACACTATTTGATTAGTCATCTTCAGAAAATTCTGTGACTATGGTTACTTAATTATCTGGCTTTTATTCTATTTCAGTTTTTCACAAATTTATTTTCTTTAATATAAGTTTGTTTGGTATTATAGATGACTGATTGATTATCTTCCATTAGATATTTTCTCTTTCAAATTAGATTAGGTAATTAATTTTAACTTAATTTAGATGAGATAATTCATTTACCATCATAATTTTATGATACAAATTTTTATTATTATACATCATTCTAAATATACTAAATCACTTTCAAACACAATAGTCTAAACTATTGGCTTTTGAAACTACTTTGTCAGCCTATTTCTTCTTGGACTTAATATTTTCTGCTTCTTTTAGAATTCAGTCTAAGTGCACCTATAGAATGCCATAGGAGTACTTCCAAGCTCAGTTAGTGTCAAAATTCCTATTCTTGTGGAATTTCCTTATTATAACATCTGTCACATTCTCTTTTCCCTCTCATTTTAACCTTTTTCTTTTCTACCTCCTTTTAAGATCATTGAGATAAATAACTAGTTTGTATTCATCACAGTGCCTTGAATGCTTGACATTTGGTAGGTACTGAATGAATTAGAGGAATAAATTGTTGCATTGACAAACTGATTTTCTAAAAATATTTGTCCAAATAAAACTGTTCTCTTGTGGCAAGCGTGGAGATACAACACTTGGATTTCCTTTCAAGAGAGAACTTCTCGATTAGCTGAGAAGAGTGCAGTTAGTTGACAGAGCCAACCTCCCGTGCCTTCATGAAAAGCTCCAATTTAGGAGCTGAAAAAAACTTTTCCTTGCTGGCTACAACCAAGTACTGGGTATGGTATGCAAAAGATGTTTTTTTTTTACCATTCACCGGTATTGTTCCCCTATATATTGCTTGTACTACTAACTTCTAAAGGACCAACTGATCCAACCACTGATGTAAAAGAATACATAACAATCTCCATGCTTATTAGCTTCACTCAATTTTGTCTACAAGCCAAAGTATGTAAACAAAACACATGTACCCCCTAACATTCTGAAATAAAAATTTTAAAAAATGAGATATCGCCTCAAAAATCTGAAATCACAGAACACAAACTATTTTCAAATCTAAAATGAATTCAGATCCTGCTAAGTGCCCAGTTGTGAATTGATAAATACCTTTCACTTGTTCATCCTCAGTCAGCCCTTTGCTTCAAGCTCTCTGTGTGTCAGCTTCAATCTTGTTTATTTCCTTCAATATAGGTTTTCTAACAAATGTAGGAGTTATTTTCACTCTTCTATTAATTTTATCTCAGAGAAACATTTTAATTTTTTGGCATGGATATAATATTTTATTGTTATACCTCTGCATTAATCTCACAGCTCCTCTCTGAAATATGCAGAGTGTCACATTAATACTTACACTTTACTTTCTCAGCGACATTCACAGTTTCTTTATGATTATAGCTATTAATTCTTGTTTTCCTGTTTTGCAGAGAATTTCACAACAGAGGTCAAAACTTTGTTTCTAACTGCAGTCTCAATAATTAGATCCACTATTATTGAAAACTCAAAAGTGAGAAGTCTAAAGCCCAATTCACTTAACTCTCTAAGACACAGTGATTTTAGAGATAAAACTAAAGCAAATCAAATAAACTGTTATCTAGGTACTACATATTATTACATATCACAGCATACTATCAAGACGTTTTTAATTTGAATATGTAGTATATGTTCTTTAAATCTTACTCTTTTCTCTCTCCTTTCTTAAAGTTTTTAATCCAATAACTACTAAGATAGGTTCCCGCGTGAAGAATGCGGAGGGGGGCAGTGCTAGCTCAGAATGGAGTATCGTGGTCTAAGGAAGATGAACATGTCCACGTGGTGGGGGTGGGTATGATGCTGACTTAGCGTAGGGTGTTAGAGTCCAACTCTGGAGACTATGTCCATGCAGAGAAAAGCTCAGAAGAGGATTGATAACTTGAATGGAATGACGCAGGAGTCAATGCGTAGGGACCATTCTTCAGGAAGAGTTCAAATCTAAGTGTTTTAAGGAGCAGGTCTATTTGTTTGTGTGAGGAGAGGGAGGAGTGATCACAAAGGGGGTCAGTTTCATGTGAAAGAATTGAGCTCATTTATGTGTGCGCGAAATGATGAGAATCAGATTTTTTTTTATCAGAGAAAACAGTTATAAACATGAAAAGAGAGAGGATACAATGAACTCTGTATGACTGAATTTGAGATTGGAGTGCAGGAACTCGTAGTTATTGCATAAGCAGATGGATGATGGCGATGGCAAATATACAGATGCAAATGCGAATTTATACACAGACACAGGCAAACACACCTGCCTACACACATGACCACTTTAGCTCCATCCACGGAAGGACGCTTGCTGCTGTGACTGCTCAACAGAGCAAGCAATTTCTACAGCAAGATCTTCTTTCCAATCACCACTCCGACTAGAAGAAACTAAGGCTCACTAGAGATAGGGCTGAGCACCCAGGCTCCAATGCTTGTCTTTGATGACACTCATTAAAAAATTGTATGCATTCACTTCCCACAGATAACAGTATTAAAATAAAAACCATTATTATTTTATAAAAAAAATATAAATGGATGGATGGAAAAGCATCTAACTCAGAAAGTATGAGGTGGATACCATGTACTAAGATGTGAACATCATTTCTAAATTTCTAACTTCTGTGCCTATCTCTAAATTCACCCCGATCTGAAATGTTAGAATTTACTAGATCACATTTTAGTTTGTTCACCTATTATGATTATTTTTAGTATATTTTTGCCCATGTTATTTTAGCTCTGCATGATAGGAGAAAATCATAGTTCTATTTATTTTTGCATCCTGACGACTAGCAGGACAAAAAATTAAATTACTAATTATTAAATGTACAGATGAATGCCCTGGGTAGATAAAATTCCTTGACCAGTATGGCCATATTCAGAAATAAAGAACTATCATAGACTTTGGCCATTAGAGGCCAAAATGGTTAAGACAAAAGAAAATGTTCTTAGAGATTATTTTGACAACTCTCTCCCCACCTTTTTTAAAAAGTGCATTTACTGTTAGGTCAAAGAATTTAGTAAAATATGTTCCTCATTTCATAAGAATAAGGAATCATTTTGAAAATCATTAGACCAGCATAGGACATTTTATATTTGTGCTTAAATTTTCTCATATCCTTTTAGCCCCACTTCTATTTCCAATCTCCTCGGAGAACTATACTATGTTTCATAAAGGTACTTGAATATATAAGTAGTCTTGTAAAATATATAGTGTATTTTGGAGATAAATGATTTAATTTATATAAAAAGCATTCTGCTATAAAAATCCTCATCTCTCTATTATTTAAAATTATACTTGTGTTCTTTCAGGTATTGGGACATATTCTCTGTGATGTATACATAGAAGTGGAATTGCTGAACCTTAGAAAAATATACATTTAATATCCATAAATTGTGCCCGAAGCTTTCCAGGGTAGTCACAAGAACCTGCACTCCTGAGAGCAGCACCTGAGCTTCCCCTCTCCCTGCGTCCTTCCCAATCCTTGGTGTTATGTTACAGTGTGAGGTTTTATTATTCTGGTGTATATTGTTTTACCACTTTTGTAACATGGGTACATAATAGATCCTTCTTATTTTAGCAGTTCAGAGTTGGGGGTTGTTAATTACTACCTGTCCTCACTGATTCAATTTTGTTCAAATTTTCACACTGCTGAATGTCGACGGCCACATCAGCTGAGCGTCCCTGAGGTCTAAACCGCAGAGATTTGCGATGACGATTTGGATATTGAAAATACTATGAGCATTTTTGTTGTTGTCGTTACCACCTCAACAACTATTCATCCTGGAAAGTGAAAAGGATGCTGGAGTGCAACATCAGTCAGTTGTCAGCATATAAACGTCTATTAGTTCATGCAGTTTCTACAATTATTTATGATGGATCATAATTTTGGAGTTGTTCAACTGTGAGAGTTCTAACACATAGGTCTCTAATTCTCTGCTCAAGCAGTTATACCACAATACAACACAGTGTTTAGCATAAAATGTTCAATTCCTGAGTATGTAATAGCTTATTTAGGTAGATGCGAAATTTGATTAAAGCAACAGCAATCGATGAGCTGAGCAAGTCAGTAGAATTAACCGCTCTTCTTAAGTACTTGCAAAAATAGTTGCCATCTAGTGTACTCGGCCATTTGGAACAGAGATAAGTTGTCACAATTTCAATAAAACATTACCTTTAATTAAGCATAGCAATGGAAGAGCTATATTCTTAAAATAATAAAGCTTTATGCCAATTAATGTGACAAAAACAACACAAGGTAACCAATTTGCTAGGCAGAAAGAACAGAAAGCAAAATACAATTACATGAACTTTTGATTTTTTGCTCTGTATTTTATTCTTCCATAAGCACTTACATCAAAGTAAAACTCCATGGGGTCTTATTCAGTTTTGAATGTTTTTTATTTTTTTTCATTTTGTATTAAATCATAACTTTGTGCATCAATGCATTTATGGAGTTCAGTGCACTGCATTGATATATGTGGTGTCTTATTCTTCACCTGACAGTGAGGTTGTCACTGGCATTTCTTCATGATTGGCTTTCCCAGTTGGACACTGGGAATAATGAATGCCTGTGGCATGGCTCGTTGTAAAAGCATAATGAGATGCACAAGGATAAGGCCCAGGGCTCTCTTTTTATTGTAGGACATAGAAACCCAATATGAACCCATTCAGGCACCACAAAGAAGCATAAAATTTGGAAAGGAATAGAGGAACTTAAATGAATGCCAAAATTTGGGCAAAATTCAATTAATATTTTACAAGTTTGTCTCTTATTTGTCCCAACTTCCCTACACTAGTTTAATTCTCTCACCAACATATATTCATGAGACTGTAACCATGACCTCTACATGTTTCCAGTTTGAATATAGGAAATTTAAAACTTAGGTTATCTTAGTTCTGATTCCAAAATTGTAGTATGACACTCCTGAATAGCCTGGTGGGAATATAGCAGTCCTCACCATGGCAAGGGACTGACTAACTGGTCAGAATACTTGAAATACTTGACTCACAACACTCATTAAAATACATGATTGACCTTAAGGTAAAAAAAGCAACAACTAGGTAGGATATATATGTATATACAAAAGTAGAATTTCTGCTAAGCAAGAAATATTGAATATCAAAATCTCACAAACTCCTAAGGCATGGAAAATGATTAATTCACATTCATGACACAAGGCTTATATCTAGAATATATAGAGATCTTTTGTAAATGAATAATAAAAACTGAACAACCCACTTAAGAATGGGTCAAAAGGCTCAGTGCCTATAGTTCAGCAGCTAGGGCGCCAGCCATATACACTAGGGCCGCAGGTTTGAACGGGGCCCAAGCCTGCCAAACAATAATGACAACTACAACAAAAAAATAGCCGGGCATTGTGGAGGGCACTTGCAGTCCCAGTGGGAGGCTGAGGCAAGAGAATCGCTTAAGCTCAAGAGTTTGAGGTTGCTGTGATCTGTGATGCCACCACACTCTACTGAGGGTGAGATAGTAAGACTCTGTCTCAAAAAAAAAAAAAAAAGAAAGAAAATGGGTCAAAACTTTTTAAGACAATTTACAAAAGAAGGCACAATTCTTTTTCATTTAATAATATTAATAATACCTGTGGTAAACTCATGACAAATGTCTTTGAAATTAAGGTTTAACTTATTATTTTCTATTTTATATCTTCCCTCTTATTTTTTCTTCAATAGATCATTTTATCTATCAAGAAATGGTTCTATGACCATAATAAAAAAAGCAAAACAATACAAAAATAAAAACTTGAACAATTGGAAGTCTAGGAATTTCAAAGAAGCTATTTTGAACATATTGCCTTGAATTGTGTATGTGCATTTATACATATGTGTACTTTTCCATTTTGCCCATTTCTGATTTTAGATTTTAAAATAATTGTTGCTAATGTTTTTATTTGGTGCTGATTGATTAATCAAACTTTATATATAAAAGAAAAGAGAGAATCATACATTAAGAGCATTATGGCAGAAAACACCTAATCTAGAGACAGATATATTAACTGTAAAGATAAGCATGTGTTATTCAATTTACTTTTTTTTCTAAACTTATGTGTTGGGACAAAAAGTGGAATTGATATTAAGTTTCCATTGGATATATTTCTAGAACTCTCTAATTTTCTTTTCTTCCACTTCCTTCTTTTTCTCTACCTCCTCCTAAGTCTTATTGAAAACAAACACAAAAGTTTCTCTACTATTTAGGGTTTATAAACAAGCATACGAAACATTTTTTTTTGTCATTAATCAAACTATATAATTGTTGGTGAAACCCAGATACATAAACTTTCTGAATTATCATACTAATTCTCCTAATTACAATAAAATATCAATCCAGAGAAGATGAAAAAGACTCATCTGTCTGGACCTTAGGAGAAAATTAGTCAAATAAATATGAGCTTCTAATGCTGAATAGGGAGATAAGTAGGAGGCAGAGGAAGGGAGGAAGAGGTGGAGAACTAAAAGGAAAAAAGGAGGAGAGGTGAATCTCTGCAGAAAGTGGCTTGGAATGGATAAGAAGAGAAAGTGGGAGCCATAAACTGAAACCTGATCACACACTGGAGCTTCAGAAGCCAGTGCTGAGGGCATGCAGTTAGCAGGACGCCCCAGATGCAGACCTCTCGGGACTCTTTCTGATGGGAGAAAGATAAAAAATATAAGGTTTATCTGGCATCAGAAAAATGATCTCTATCCTCCCTTTCTCCCTTCTAGCTCCTTTCTCAAATCTTTCCTTCCTTCCTTCATTCTTTCGGCTCTCTCTCTCTCTCTCCTTTCTTCCTACAGGAAGGCACTATATGGATGTTTATAGGGTCCTCCCACTGTAATTATTATCTATTTTCTAAGAAAGTGGTTTTCTTAGAATTCTTACTACAACAATAGCAGCAGAAATAATGGCTACCATACGAGGTGTACATGTGGAATTATGTTCATTAGATACTCTGCTGAGAGCTTCATGTGCATTCTCTCATTTGCTCATCATGCACACACACACACACAAACACATGCACATGCAATGTGGACTGTTCTCCAAAGTAGAGAACACTACGTTCCTCTATATCCACTAGGAATGGGCCGCCTAAGGCAGGGAAAAGCAAGCAAAGATGAGAAAGGGGACATGTGAGAGAATGTGTTGATCCACCTGAGGTAAGAAGGCTGTGTATTGGAGAAGTACAAAATGCAATTTGGGAGGACATTAAAGAAAGGAAGGCACAGATAAATATATTATCTTACTCTACACAACACCCCTGAGGAATGTAATATTATTGCCATTTGGGGAGATTAAGGAGTTCATTCAGTTAACAATTGGTGGTGTCAATTTTTTTTTTTTTTTCTGGGGCTGCGTTTGAACCTGCCACCTCTAGTATGCGGGGCCGGTGCCCTACTCCTTTGAGCCACAGGTGCTGCCAGTGGTGCCAAAAATTTAAACATGACTCTGTTTTATCCTGGTGTTTTAGTATCTCAAGTGCTGTTGAGAAAGTGGAAGAAAGAGAGAGACTGATTATTTAAGGAGTCAATAATTTATACAAAATAAACAAGAAAATAACAGGAGCAATGACGGGGAAAAGATAAAACCTAGGGCTTAGAAAAGCATTATCACTGCGCTACTCTTAAAATTATAAAAGATTAAATCAAGTGAACAAAAATATTTTATAGTAAGTAGTTTGTCTAGTATTTCATAAATTCAAGGTAAAGCAGTAAAACTCAGAGAAAACAAAGCAGACGTGAGGGGAAATAGCGTGAATTATTTTATACAGGAATTAATCAATTTTACTGTTTTCAATTCATGACAGGGCAGAGTCCTTTAAGGAGTAGGTAGCAGTACAACAAACTGCATTGTGTTTATTTTGAAGGAAGAAGGGATCAGTGTGCAGCATTGAATTAAAGCATGAGTTAAAAACAAGTGCTACTCAGCCTTGCGCATAAGACCAAGGGTAAAAACAAGTAACTATTCAAAATTGAAATTTAGATGGGATTTTAATAGAGATAGGGTAATTGTATGTGGGATGGAGGATGGGGTATATAATTAAGGCCCATGAAATTGTGACAATCTGAATGGATTGATTAGGACTTAACTAACAGCCTAAAATTACCTAGAAGTAAAAAGGGGGGGTGTAGCATGAAATCCTAGCTCAGAGCATCAGTTTTCTAATCAGAGTACCACATGAACATCCTCTAGCTACCAATTTCAAACTGGATAATACTTACCAATGTGCCACTCAAGTTTGTGTCTTCATTTATAAAATTGGGTTAATAATAAAAACATGCATATTATTAAGTTTATGTACACATTTACTTGGGTAAGTATCTTGTATTTGATAAGCAGTTTATTATATATAGCATATAGATAGATATATAATTACATTATTGATATCTATGCAAATTTGTCTGTACCCATATCTCAATATAAATCATATAATATTGGGGCAAAGTAGGCTTAGCTGATCATTGAGCATTTTTCTATTTTTCCCTTGGATATTTTTCCTCATATATATTCTGTGAATAAGAGTTGGTGAAAGTAGAGAGCATGTTAGCGTTTGGAGAGGAGGCTGGTTGTTGTCTGTGATAATGATCCTGTTGAGTCTGAAAGCAGAGGAGGACTGGCATGCAGGCTATGGCTCCCCTGTCAGCAATACCTACTTTCAGCACTCTGTTTTCTGGAGGCTATTACATGTTCTCTCTCTCTCTCTCTCTCTCTCTCTGTCTTACACACACACACACACACACACCCCTATTACATTTCTACTTAACATGTTTCCCTGAAAATAAGACCTACCCAAAAAATAAGCCCTAGCAGGATTTCTAAGCATTTGTTAAATATAAGCCCTACCCGGATAATAAGACCTAGTGATCGGACCATGCATTTCAGCGTGGAGCGGTAAGGAACACTGGAATACCTTTTATCTGCCACAACTCCTTTGTCCCAGCAGTTCACACTTGCACAGGTGCGTGTGTGGTAACCGTGGTCGCAGGCATCCTATTGCACATGTGTGAACGGCTAGGGGAAAGGAGTTCACGCATCACTAGTGCCAGCCTCACCAACAAGGTCAGCTCCCCCTGTCAGTTTCCAGAAGAAGATGACTTAACTGTATTTGAATAAATGTAGGTTGTTGTATTATATTTAATAAAAATAAGACATCCGGGTGGTGCCTGTGGCTCAGATGAGTAGGCGCTAGCCCCATATGCTGGAGATGGTGGGTTCAAACCCTGCTCCAGCCAAAAACTGCAAAAAAAAAAAAAAGAAAAGAAAAAGAAAAAAAAATCACCTAAAAATAAGCCCTAGTGTGTCTTCTTGAGAAAAAATAATTATAAGACAGTGTCTTATTTTGAGGGAAACACAGTATCTACAATTATTTATTTATGTAGGTATGTAAGTATGTACTGGGATTTTAAAACTCATTCAGTGTCCATTCAACATATACCAGGGCTGTCTGGAATTTATCCAGCCATGCAATATGAAAAATAAAGATATACATGGCTGGATACTTTCCAGAAAGCTCTCATGTGTGCTAGATATCTATCCTGGCAGGCTCTGTTCTAGACACCGAAGATCAAAGCATAAAACATATATGCTCCATTCAAACTTCTATTATGGTGAGGGTGAGAGGGAAAAGTAAAGCTGAGGTAATAGTAGATCATGGAGACAAATAAAGCAAAGTTAGAAAGTAGAAAAGACAGAGTTTTTTCTCATACAGGCAGATCAAGAGAAACCTCTCTGTTAAAGTTAGGTATGGAATTTATTATGTAAACTAGGGTTGGAGTTACCTTTTAATAATATGTACAAAGGCATTAAAATGATGTCTGCATAAGGTGAGAAAATAATGAAACAGTCACTTAGAGAAAAGCAAGAAACAAAAGACAAGGCATCACTGGGCATGATGAGATAACCTAGTTCTTTACCTTTTTATTTATTTATTATTTCAGAATATCATGTGGGTAAAAATGTTTTGGCTACATGAATTGGCTTATGTCCATCACCCAGATAGTGTGCACTATACTCATTCTGTGTGCTTTACCCCTCCCCTCCCACTTGGTTGGTTTCCCCTGAGTTTTGCTTCCATATGTGCTCAAGAGTGTTGACCAATTAGTTCCAATTCAACAGTGAGTACACGTGATGCTTGTTTTCCCATTCCTGTGGTACGTCAATTCAGGGAATGGTTTCCAGTCGGATTTTTGGTTTCAGTTACTCCTGAAGTCTAGCTGTGTTTTATGACAAGGCATCATTCCATTTCTTTGTTACTCTCTTTGATTAAGGTCTCTGTGGATTATTTGCTACCTACTCTGACATGAAAATACAATCACATCACATAATGACATATGTTACTCAATTTGATTTCATTTCATGGAAGACTCCTCTCTTAGGGAAGGAATTATAAAGACATTTTGGGAATGGAATATGAGTAAAAGAAATCTTCCATTTCATAGATCTACTCTTTTTCAATCCTTTCTCTGTAAACTTGGACTGCCCTAGAGTTCTTGCACTTTCCGTTCCTTTAGAATGTCCTCTCCACCACTGCTTTCCATGCCTCTCATCACACCCATGCACTCACGGGAGACATCTTTGGCTCTCATTCAAATGGAGGTTTTCTAGCTCTGAAGTAGCAGTCTTTCAGACACGCTCAGAAATGTCTGAATCAAAAGATAGCCATGATTTATCATAAATCTCAGACCTTTTAAGGAAAAGATTAAGTTTAAGGTAATTTAAAATTTCTTTCTGATCTGAAATTATGTACCTTTGCCATATGTTGAGAGAATTGGTTGAGTTTGAGTACAATTGAATAAACTTAGCAACATGCCTCAAAGTAATAAATTAAAACAGGATGTCTTCAAATTAAAGACAGAAAAGGAGAACCAGAAAGAACAAAAGGTTTGCCTTGCTTTGCTTTTTTTTTTTTTAATCCAGATGTGGTTACTTGAATTTGGCTTCTCAAATAAACACTGTCCAGAAAAGAAATTTAGAAACCTAAATACCATATTTAGTACATGAGAAAAATAGAGAACACACATTCTATTTGAAACATATATTCACCAGAAAAACAGATACTAATTGCAAGACCAGATTGTCCGTTTTGTCCCTTTTGAAATAGAAGTTCTCTTGTGCCTGATGCTACTATACTTATTGTCATCATTTTCATCTTCATCTTTGTCTTAATCATCATCATCAGTAGCACTGGTTAGTATATTAACTTAGGATAAGTTACCAAGAAGTAGCAACAAAAACCAAAGAGAAAAAAGTTTTCGGGAAGCATATGAGTTAATTAAAATAAAAGTACTCCAAATAAATGCAATTCTCCAGTGAATCTGTGAAAGTGAAATCCCAGAAACTTATTGTATTTATTAATACCAATGACTATTGAATTTTACAAGATCTTGACCCCATAAAAAAATAATAAAACTACTTTACATTTTATAGAGTTTTATAATTTTTCTTAACATTTTTTATTAAACATATGAACAATGGTATTAGGGTTATTGTTAATATTAAAACTCAATCTTATAGAGAATATTGTCCTTAGAGGTAATGATAGTTGTAATAATAATCACTAAAATGACAACTATCTTTTTTTGTTATGAAGCCAATAGATAATCTTTTATGGAGCTCAAATGTGCAAGGCACCATTGTAGCAGACAGATTGTCCATATTAAGTCATTTATTCCTCATAAAATCCTGTTAAGCCAGAAGGGTTCTCTTTTCTGATCATTTTACAAATGTGGAAGCTGAGGAAAAGAATGTTTACTAATTTGCCTGATGTCATACACCAAGTAGAAGGAGAACTTTCAATTTCCACCACTAGGTCATCTAATGCAGACGTTTCATCAATGTAAAGCAAATATCAAAGACCCCATGTTAAATGCACAACAGACTGCTGTAACTAACTTAAGCTTTCTGTAACATAAACTAAACATAATAATTCTCAGGGGACCACTTAGGTTGTATTCTCATTCTAATCACTTAATAATAGCTTTCTAATGTGATTTGGGTGAGGCTGAGACATATAGGCAATAAACAACCTTATCTTAACAAGTCAATATTATACCTTTAGAAAGATAAGTGATTTAACAGATTCAGTACTAGTTCTGAAATATCTTAATTTTCCCTCTTGTATTCTATTAAAGGTCTTTGAGCCTCATGAGTAATAGTGGAGTGATAATATCTACCTTTGGGGTTGCTGTGAACCTTAAATGAGACGTGGTGTGTGGAGCTCAGGAAACTAGTGTGTAGCCATTATCCAAGAGAAAAACAATGCTTTCCCTCCAACCTTAGATTCTGGTTACAATAACCAGGCTTCTAGTAAACCCTGAAAATACATTTAATGAGATAAGATATGTATCAATGATAAGTAAAATCGTAAAGCCTCATGAACTATAAAGCAGTATGATTATTCTTATTACATTAAGCCTTGTTAAGTTCGGCAGATCAGGATATTAACAGGCACAGTATGTTTCTGGTGCTTTACTTACAGAAATTGTTCGCTGGGGAATCAGTCAACTAGAATGTCTCCCTTTTAATTAACTCATATGTTACCTGGAAACACTTGCTTTACATTCAGTGTTACTGCTCATTCCTGACTCTACCATCTGAGCCAGCAACCTTTCTTTTCACAGAATTCCTTCAGCAGTTCCTCTCTCTCTCTCTCTCTCCCTTTTTCTCTCTTTCCCTCTTCTTCTCTCTCTCTCTCTTCCTATTTGAGTTATCCTTTTATGCTCTGCCTATATTTGAGACTATGAGAGGAATGTCCCCAGAATATTACTAAGTATATTTAAGCTTTCTGAAATTTGCATAAGGTTAAAAAATCTGACAAGTACCTTGAAAAAAAAAACTACTTAAGCAAACATTATTAGATTTACAATAAAATTTAGAAATACATTAGGTTTACTTTCTCTATTTACTGTTAATTTAAGAAATACCTAGTAGTTTTGCAGTGTACAATCTGGCACAGTGGACATACCTGCTTTCAAATCCCAGCTCTACCACTTCTGGTTGTACGTTGGGACAGTTACCTAATCATAATCACTCTTTTTTTTTTTAGAGACAGAGTCTTACATTATTGCCCTTGGTAGAGTGATGTGGCATCACAGTTCACAGCAACCTCCAACTCCTGGCCTTAGGTGATTCTCTTGCCTCAGCCTCAGCCCTACAGAGTAGCTGGGACTACAGGCACCCGCCACAATGCCGGGCTTTTTTTTTTCTGTTTCAGTTCAGCCGGGGCTGGGCTTGAACCCGCCACCCTCAGTATACGGGGCTGCTGCCTTACTCACCGAGCCACAGGCACTGCCCTACCTAACCACTCTTAAGGCTCTTTCTCTCAGGCTCCAAGAAATAATGAGAATTTCCCAACACTGGGTTATTGAAAGAATTAAATGAGATTATTTGTAAAGGTGCTTGGCACATATAAAGCAACAAGCAAAATTTAAGTAATATTTCTATTTACTTTTAATAGTGTGTATTTTAATAGTTCATATAATTTTAATAGTATATATTATTTTGCATGTATTCACAAAGCATTTTCACATGCCCTATTTTGATATGGGAAATAGAGAAATAGAATAAATCTCATTTTATGGGTAAAATAGCTAGGATCTATATTTCCAGCTTCCTAATCCTTTTTGTACTTTAAACAGGCAGTCATGTAACTTTTAACCGAGTTCCCTGACCTAGCAGCATATCCTGGAGTTTTTCCCAAGACAAAGATACCTAGACAACTCACTTAGAACAAATTTCTTCCCTGTATTTGAATCCAAGTGTTCATTTGGCTTTTCAACACATCTGAAGGTGTTTCTCTGTACTCACAGGCTGGTTCAAGGGTAAAAAAGTTAAGGTTACAACTAACTCTCATATATTTTATGACTTATTCAAACCAAGATATTGGAGAGGCTCACAAAATATTTTGAAAAACATGATAAAAATTCTCATTTGAAGCCAATGACTAATAAGAAAGAAGAATTGTGACTGAAATAATGCGGGAAAACAACATTTAAGAAGGACCAGATTGAATATTTTTTGTTCTGCTGTACATTCACTTGGAACTTAAGTTTAATTTGTTGAAGACATCAAGTCAATAAAATAATTTCTCTAGCCAAACCTCTAGCAGTGTGTTGTAATTTTAGATTCTATTTGCATTAAATGCTCTTCCAAAAAAATTCCATCAGTATTCTCAATTACATTGGAAAGCACGACTCATAAGAATCCATGGTTAATGCAATTCTGGCAGTGCCATATTTTCAGGCAGCTTGGAAACAGGAAAGCAGAGATATTTTTCAACAGAATTTATTTTCATGGCACTACATAACAGCTTTGCTGACCAAAGAGGTTCTAGCAGTCTGTGCCTAGAAGGCTCTTTTGTAAGTTGTTCTATACTGGATCACTATGTAGTTGAGAAAATGCTTTTCTGTATGAAAAATGATCCAAATCCTACTCTCAATTACACATGAAAATCATGAATACATTTAATATCCAATACACAAGCACAGCCTATACTTCATGTTTCAGTTAACAAGAGATCAAATATTGATAATCTCTAAAACGTCTCAAGAGATTTCTCATACAGCTCATACGTCAGGTAGCCATCCATTTGTAGACACCTAACGGCTCATATTTCAAAGCAACATAATTTTGTTTTATACAAAGTAAGTTAGAACTTGGCACTTGGTGGGTGGGGTAAATGTTAACGCTAAAAAACAAATTATAAAAAGAAGCACTTAATTATGAATAGGATGTTTGGGCACAGCTATTTTCTCTGTTTCCCTCAAATATAATTGATAGGTAAATTTTATTGTGAAAAGTGTTTCTTAATAGAATCATGCAAAAAATAATCTCCCAAAATACCGTATGTCAAAGTAAGATGTCACTGTGATTGTCATAGGTAAGGTTGTAGAGAGCGCCAGACAATGCCCTCCGTAGTTAAATATAAAATGCCTTATATAATGTTTAGTATACAAATAAATGTATTTATTATAAATCCTCATATTGAAAGTAAAATATGTTTATGTATTAATTTACGTACAATGTCTCATATATATATTAATTTTTTTAGAGACAGAGTCTCATTTTGCTGCCTTTGGTAGAGTGCCATAGCATCATAGCTCACAGCAACCTCAAACTTCTGGGTTCAAGAGATTCTCTTGCCTTGGCCTTCCAAGTAGCTGGGACTACAGCCACCTACCACAGTGCCCTGATATTTTTTAGAGACGGGATCTCCTCTGGCTCAGGTTGGTCTCCAACCCATGAGCTCAGGCAATCTACCCACCTTGGCCTCCTAGAGTGCTAGGATTATAGGCTTGAGCCACCGCACCCGACCTATTATATAATTCGTAATCACATGAAAGGAAAGAGAAATATATGATCATGATATGGACAATTGAAAATACATTACCTAGTGGATCTTCTCATTGTTGGTGGGGAGGGGGCACATTAATATGTGGAGTTCACTGCAATATACTCTAACCAAATGGAAAAGAATTTACATTTTAAAATAATGATTAAAAATTATATAAAATAATAGTTAGAAAATATTGGAAATTATTGAAATAAAATCTAATCTGAAAAAGAAACTATATAACTGGAAAGTAATGAATAAATCACCTATAATACACAAATCAAACTTAAAAACAAAAAAGCTATTTGGGAAAAAATGAAATGGAATAAGAGCCAGATGCCAATTAAATAACCATAATGATAGAATTTTACTAAGATTATTAAGCAAAGAAGTGACATGCCCCCATGACTTGAAAATTAACTTCAATGAACATGTAATGAATAAAAAACATTCTTCTTTAATATAAAACTTTCAGGCTTACATGGAACAACATAAATATTCAAATGGTATTTTACGAAATGAGCATTTACCTGGTTTGTTAAAGCAAGAGTTTAGAAAAGCTACCTCTAATTTTATTTGCAAATTCACTTTTGCTAAAAGGCCAACATGTAATTATTAGCAAAATATGGCCATTTCTGTGTCTCAGACTAGGCTTATTACAGCAATACAGACTTGAGGTTTGGGAACTTAATTAAAATTGTTGTATTCTTATTTATTCTTAGACTAGGTGATGAGAGAAGCACGGGCAAAAATATTAAGAATACTCTGTAAATTTTGGCTTAAAAATTGAAGACTCTGAGATATTCCAGAGAGGAAAGAATGAAATAAATTAAAAACTAAATATTTCCTCATATTATTATAATGTTGTCTTAAGATTTAGTATCTGGCTCGGCGCCTGTGGCTCAATCGGCTAGGGCACCAGCCACGTACACCTAAGGTGGCAGGTTTGAATCCGCAGCCCGGGCCTACCAAACAACAATGATGGCTGCAACCAAGAAATGGCTGGACGTTGTGGCAGGCACCTGTGGTCCCAGCTACTTGGGAGGCGGAGGCAGGAGACTCGCTTGAGCCCAGGAGTTGGAGGTTGTTATGAGCTGTGATGCACTCTACCCAGGGGGAAAGCTTGAGGCTCCGTCTCTTCTATTTTTTTTTCTTTTCCTTTTTTTTTTTTTTATTAATTGATTTCTGTGTACAATGATGCCAACATGGGGTACATTGTGCTGTTTCATATACAATTTGAAACATCTTCATCAAGCTGGTTAACATAACTTTCATATCATTTGGTTAATCATTGTATCAAC
>CAUYQV010161557.1:0-16030 GCA_963574575.1 Galagoides demidoff | reverse complement strand
TTATTGAATGGTAACTATGTACATTAATGCACTTCTGGGGTACAGTGTGGGGTTTTCACATGCAATCCGAAATACTTCCATCAAACTGGTCAACACAGCCCTCATGTCATTTTCTCAGTTATTGTTTTAAAACGTTCACATTCTACTCTTAGAAAGATTCACTTGTATACCTGAAAAGCTCTGTACAGCTAAGGAGACAACAACCAATGCAAATAGACAACCTACACAATGAGAAAGGATATTTGCATATTTTGAATCAGACAAAAACTTGATAACTAGATCTATAGAGAACTCAAATTAATACACATGAAAAAAACCAACAATCCCACGTATCAATGGGCAAGAGACATGAATAGAATCTTCTCTAAAAAAGACAGACGAATGGCTAACATATGAAAAAATGTTCATCACCCTTAATTATTAGAGAAATGTAAATCAAAACCACCTTGAGATACCATCTCATCCCAGAGAGAATGGCCCACATCACAAAATCTCGAAACTGCAGATGCTGGCATGGATGTGAAGAGAAAGGAACGCTTTTACACTGCTGGTAGAACTACAAACTAATACCACCTTTTTGGAAGGAAGTATGGAGAACCCTCAAAGAACTCAAGCTAGACCTCCCATTTGATCCTGCAATCCCATTACTGGGTATCTACCCAGAAGGAAAAAATCCTTTTATCGTAAGGACACTTGCACTAGATTGTTTATCGCAGCTAAATTTACAATTGCCAAAATGTGGAAACAGCCTAAATGCCCTTCAACCCAGGAATGGATTAAAAAGCTGTGGTATATGTATACCATGGAACACTATGCAGCCATTAAAAAAATGGAGACTTTACAGCCTTTGTATTAACATGGATGGAAGTAGAACACATTACTCTTAGTAAAGCATCACAAGAATGGGGAAGCATGAATCCTATGTACTCAATTTTGATATGAGGACAATTAATGACAATTAATGACACGGTGGGGATAGGGGAAGGGGAGAGCAGAGAGAGGAAGAAGGAGGGAGGAGTGGGGAAGGGAATAGAAGAGAGAGGGAAGGAGGGAGGGGGTGGGGTCTCGGTGTATGCCACACCTTTTGGGGGCAAGACAGGATTGTAAGAGGGACTTTACCTAACAAATGCAATCAGTGAAACCTGGTTTCTTATACCCTCAATGAATCCCCAACAATAAATTAAAAAAAAAAAACTGAGAGTGATGAACTGGAAGAGAGAAATGAGGGAAACATAGATCAAGATGGCATGGATGGTGATGACATTTACTGAGATGATGAAGATAAGGACTTTGGGTAAGGAAAGTTACTAAGAATTCAGTTTTAAACATGGTGAGTTTAATATGCCATATTATTCATCCATGTATTCATCCAAGCAGATGGATATATGAGTTGAAAACTTGAGAGAGAAATCTGGGCTAAGATAGAAAACTAAAAGTCCTTGGCATATAGAAGATGTTGAAAGCCATGAGAATCAGTAAGATTATCCTAAAGAGAAAGAGCAGAGTGGGTAAAGAAACCACTGTCAAAACATGAAGAACTCATCATTCAGAGTCAGGTAGAGGGGAAAACAGCAAAGCAGACTGGAATGGAGCCATATGGGAAGATAAGAAAAATATTACATGAATGTGATATCAAGAAAACAGAAAAAAGTGGTTAACTATGTACAGTATGAGCATTAAGACCTAGAAGAGTAAGGACAAAAAAGTGTACACTGAACTGAGTAACATGGAAGGTCACTGGTGCCCTTTGCAAGAGTGGTTTAGGTGGAATGATCTAACTGGGAGTGAATTGAGAGGAAGGATGCTTGTAGCTGAGGACTATAGACTGAGCACACATTTATCTCACCTTCTGTCACTGACAGAAAGGAAGTATAAGAGTAAATAAAGCCATAATCACTGAACAGAATGATCTGGAAATAGAATCATCAGCAAATAAGATACTCCAACAAATTTCTGGAAGACTGAGAATGGATGGGAAGAATGTGAAAGAACAAAGCCATGGTCTCGTATTTATATAAATACACACACACACACACACACACACACACACACACACATACATATGAAACAAGTAAAAGTTAGTCTTTGAGGGGACCTGAAAAGGCTGGCTGATAGGTATAGAAGAAGAAAGTGAGAAGTAGGACTAAAAGCTGGGGAACTGACCCAAAGTTAATCTATGGTACAGTTATGCCAGTTAAACTGTATTGTCAACCACTTCTCTGATCCATCCTACTAAGCAAAATATCATGGATGAGAAGTATAAGTGGGGTAGCCCCAGTTGAATGGCTGGATTTGACTTGCACACTCTAACAGGAAGCTTATAGTTAAAATATAACATCTCTATACCAAAGCAATTATGTAAGGGAAAACCTGTTGAAAAAACAGACCTAGACCTATCTAAAACACAGAAAACTTCTGCAGCTACCTAAGTAGTTTCTGTTCTTAAATATAAATGCATGTCAAATCTAAGAGAAAAATAGAAACATTTTCAGGTTTTTAAGAACTCAAAGTTCACCTTGCATGTGCCCTTACTGATTATTCATTTCAGAAAACTGAGAAAGAAACCCAAAACATAAATGGAATCCAGGAAACAGATGATCCAATCCAGGAGTGTAATGATATCAAGTTCCAGCATGAGAGCTATGTGTAAGGCCCACAGAGCAATCAAGGCTGCAGCAGGCTTGAAGGGCTTTCAGAAGATATCTCTGGGACTTGAAGATATGGTGAAAGCACATTATTCTCTGTCAACAGGAGGGCAAAAGCAATCTGAAAGTCCAAGCGAAGCAAAAGCTGAACAAGAAAGTCACAATACGTATCATAACTATAGAGCCAACTAAAAGAT
This sequence comes from Galagoides demidoff, assembly GCA_963574575.1. Taxonomy (NCBI): domain Eukaryota; kingdom Metazoa; phylum Chordata; class Mammalia; order Primates; family Galagidae; genus Galagoides; species Galagoides demidoff. The sequence goes on along the minus strand of CAUYQV010161557.1, from coordinate 13,188 downwards.
GCTAAGCAACTGCTGAAATAAGAACTCATCTTGATCTTCATAATAAGAACCTTTTCCTTTAGCATAAGGATTGGCAGTAATAATGAACTCAAAAAGAAAATGTAATATTTATTGATTTGCTTTCACTTTTCAGGAGCCATATATGCAAGGCCCAGAAACGTAACTGTCACAATGGAAGAGAATGTTAATGCAGTCAAATTTAATAATATGAAAGAAAAGATGTAGCTGGCTGAAGGTGGGTGGTAGAAAACAGGAGAAAGAGAAGGGAAGAAGAGTAAGTATTCTCACACAGTAGAAGCCAAAAGATACTGCCTAAATTTAATGAAGAAGAAATAAGGATTTAAAGTTATAAAGATGAATAATAGAAGAATTAAAAATAAAAATATAATTATACAAAATTAGACAAAGGAAGTGTGAATCATAACCTCTTCTTTGAAAAAAGAAAATCTATGATTATTTTGTAAAATTGATATCTTGAAAAAAGAGCTGTAAAAATATTTTATATTAATTATGAAGACAACTAACAGGTGAAAAAAAATCAAACTGGATAAAAATGACTGCCTTTGGGGACAGCTCTAGAGGTGGGTAGAAGGAGACCCTTGTAAGCGCTATGAAAATTGTCAGAATCACAATGGAGTCACTTTTGTCAAACCTTGGCAAATGGAGCCTAAAAAATATATGAAGGAAGAATTCTCATGCATTTATGCCTGATAATAATTATCATACAAGATGGCAAAATCCACAACCTTGCACAAAGGCCACCGTAATCTTATGCAAAACATACTTCTATAAGGACATCTGCCAGCAATGTTTTCTTTTTTTAGAAGAACTTTATTTATTTATTTATTTTTGGCCAGGGCTGGGTTTGAACCCTCCACCTCCAGCATATAGGGCTGGCGCCCTACCCTTTTGAGCCACAGGCGCCACCCTGCCCAGCAATCTTGAACTGATACCATCCTTGTAAATTCAGAACTGAAATTATATTTCCTTAATCTAGCCAAGGAAAGCTACTAACACTCTATAGCCCACTGATGACAAAATCACAGAATTGCAGGGCTGGAAGGAACATTAAAAATAAAAAAGAATCCTCTCATTTTAGAAATAGAAAAACCGAGGTCCAGAACATAAGTACCTGAGCCACATGTCTCACAGCTAGTCACTGATGGACGGGCCAAGACGCCAGCTTTTCTTACTCTCAGCCTGGCACTGTCACCACTGCACCACACTGATCTGGCAGATGCTACATTCACATTACAAATACTAAAACAAATTTCTTAACAGCAAGGACTTGTCATTTTCTTTAACCCTCACGGCTTTTTTATGTCCTCTACTGGAAACATACATCAAAGTACAGAAAAATCTGACAAAATTCATATGTCCTAATGACAGTAAGTTATTTTTCTGTTCCCCTATGTAAGAATATAGAAGATCTTTTAAAAGAAATAAAAATTCAGACAAATCAGGGTTGAATAATGCACTCTTTTAAAACTTTGGAGAAGATTAACTTTTTTTGATTTAAGAATGCTTTGAAAATGAAATGAAAATAATAGCTCTAGAAGAAAATACACATATAGATAAATAGATCTGATTTTCCCAACAATGAAGCAGCCTGTGGCACTTCTGAAGGCCTTTCATGAACTCCAAGTTTGAGAATCTTTGAGCTAAAAATAATAGAATTTTAATATTTTTATTCAAAACTCTACATGTGGCTGCAAAAGCAACTAAAACTTTTAATTGTCCATCAACTTTTATTATAAAATTCTTCAACTTTTAATAAGAAAGAGGTTAACACGGTGACCAGATGTGACTTACAAAATCCTTGAAGTCACAGTTCTTCCCCTTTGTTGGTCTAACTTTCCTTATTGTCTGGAGTGTAATCTCTTATTTCTTACTTCTTCATATGTTCCTGAACAATAGAGACAAAAGGAATGCCTCTTGCTCTTACTCTGCATCGTAATGCTAAGGACTGTGATCTTTTGATCTGAATTTAACATTTACAGTGCTCAAAGGAACAGATATACAATGAAATTAATTCAGTGTCACAATTCACCATAGGTATAACACATGTAGTATAAATCACCTCCTTCAGCTTAAAGGCTATGAGCAGTAATCAATGTCTTTTTCAATTCTATTTTTCAGGTTAACAATAAACACAGTACATTATATAAATACAGAAGGAAAAACAACTTCCAACGAATTTTGGAAGAAACCTGCTTACCGTCCTGCACAGGAGAGAATTCTGAGTTGCTTTTCTGTCTAGGTGGTGTTAACAATACAGCTGGCTCAAAAATATGTGCTGGAAAACTGCTAGCTAGATTCACACCATCTGGGGGGCTTGGCGCCTGAGACAGTTTAACAGGCACTTCTTCCTGTTGGAATTCAACCACTTCTTCCCCTCTGAACATCAATGGCACGGAGACATTAGCATTTACGATTGGACCGTCTGCGGAAGATGAGAGGATATTAGTATTTAAGGAACAAAAAGGAACTATGGGCACATTTTGGGTATTTATCTTACACACATTTCAGTAGAGTGCAAAATCCACATGGCCCATAAAGACTTCACTTTCCAGACTATATCCTCCTTTATCAGCAACCAGGAAGAAGTTGCTATATTTGAGAAAGGCACGGAGGGCTTCTGGGGGCCTCAAAGCTGTTAAAAGAAAGCTACGTAGGTACTACTAAAAAATCTTACCTGGTACTCTAGAATTTTTCATAATTTATTGTGGGTAGCTTTCTAATGATCATGACAAATAACAAAATAGCAAAAATAGGGCATATTAATGCACTGACCTCCATATACAAGGTTCATCACAAAACAAAGTAACTCCACAGGCCATGTACTGTCAGAGTCACATTCCATATTATTTTAAAAGGATTATAAGAGATGAGGCTCAAGAAGAGCCCAGCCTGGTTTCACCTACACAAATCTTTCTGACTTTTTCTATAGGCAATAGCAAGAATTAACAATAACCTTACAATACACTCATGTCCAGTCCTTCTCACCTATATGATAATTAAAAGCTTTCATAGTACTGAAACTTAAATAACAGTAAAGCACTGACATATTCCTTGACTCAGATATTAATAGGAAGACTCCACCAGAAGGGAGAGACCCAACCTAAACGTTGAGTTTACCTCATACAAGTTAAATTTTGGTCAGCTACTTCTTAGAATCTAGCCTCAGAAAACAATACTAAACACATAAAATGCTTTCCACACAGATACGCATCAAGTCTTACTCAGAAGCAAAATACATAAAAAAGCCTATTCAACCCATAGCATGTGATAGCACACAAGGTATAAGAAGATTTTCAAAACACCATTACTACATATGAACAGAAGTTTGACATGTCTAAAACTCAGTATTTTTTTCTTTCTGAAACCATCTCTTCTGAATCTGGGGTGCTCTGATTAAAAGTGCCGACACTGAAGTCTCATTGCTCTTGGTGTCTAGTTCTGCTGCCTTCTGCATGTGTGACTTTGCTAAGTTATCAACATTCTTTAAGCCTCAGGTTCTTCTGAAGATAACAATAATGGGAATAATAATAATACAGGCCTCATGAGACTATGATAAGGATTAAATGAGGTAATACATGTCAGACTTAAAAGGTACCCAGCACAGAACAAGCATACAATATTAGCGGGAAAAGTAGTGGCAACTACAGTAGAGATCACACTGTATATGTATAAACAGCCAGTAACTTCCTATCAGCTCAGGGGTGTAGGGTTTGGTTGGTAGGTCACTCTAAGGCCATTAAGTAATTTGATGACAGTCTGGAATAATAAGACCACACTCACCTGGATTGCCCATAATTCTTCCACCTATGGCTCCCCTTTCTAACGCCTGATTTTCTTGTCTGCTGTTATTTATCACAGGACAGTTCTTAATGGCATGTGTGAGTGATATAAGTTGCTCATCTGTTGTGACCATATACTGCTGAAGTCTTGCCTAGAGAGGAAAAGAAATGAAGTAACATTATTGGTATATCACACATCAGACCATCACCCAAAAAGCAAACTTTATAGAGGATGTGGGATACGTCTGTGTGTGTAATGTCATTATTTTAAATACCCCAGAAACTTGAGACTTTCATTCAAATTTTTAAATAATGATATTTATAATTACAAATATTCTAAAACTCCATGATAGAATGGTTAAGTAAATTATAGAATAGTAATTAATAAATATTCTGCTATAATTAAGAATTAACATTTTTTATTAAATTATAGCTGTGCACATTAATGCAATCATGGGATACAATGTGCTGGTTTTACACACAATCTGAAATGCTTTCATCAAACTGGTCAACACAGCCTTCACGGCATTTTCTTAGGTACTGTGTTAAGACGTTTATATTCTACACCTAGTAAATTTCACATGTACCCTTGTAAGATGCACCATAATTAGGCCTTTCAATTCACAAAATCTCTTCTTGTTGATGATTTCATGTAACTCTAAAGTTATCCAAAAAGACATAGATACATAGTGATGAAAGAAACTCAAAGAATATTACCTAGGCATCTCAACTGATAAACATGAATTCTCTAAAGATTTGTGATAATTCATATGAGATAATGTTAAAAGAAAAAAGCACAAAATGCTGTATGCAATATGATTACTTTATGTTTTATATCCATGTATAAGAGAGATAACCATATTCTATACATGAATAGACACATATTCCCAAATTTATCTGTGTATATAAGTATATATCTAATATACTTTATGTATTTTTAATATTACATAAAGTTTTCTTTTATTTAAAAGATCACTGAAAAGTACCATACCCATAGATTTACTTTCTGTCCATAGCTGAATGTGTTAAGTGTTTGGAATTCCATTCTTTTAAAAGTCAACTATTAAGAGATTGCTCAGATGTTTAGATGAACTCATTTTTCTCCTAATCTTTTCCACATTTAAGGTGTAAGTAGGTCATCTGAAAACATGAGGTTTGATTACAACCACACAATACACAGCTTTCTTAAGATATGTATTGGTGTTACACAAATGGTTCTTAGAAGCAGAAAATATGGCAGGAGGAAAAGGACAGTTCATTGCTGAAAACTTAGAAAAAGTAAGACAAGTCAAGGATGACAGCTTATGACAAACTACTAAGAGTGTGTGTGTGTGTTTCTGTTTGTGTGTGTGTTCTTAGAGGTGTACAGACATCTGATAAAAATCAGGTGTGATCAGATCGGAAATTTAATACTGCTGAATGAAGTTCACTAAACACTTTTATACCACCAGCCCAAATTTTTCTAAAATTTCATTTTTATTATCTAACAGCCTTCTCAACATCTCCATTTAGAACTTAAACAGACCTCTCAAACTTAAAATATATAAAACCAGCTAGTCCTGAAGCCTTTCCCACCTCATAAACAGCTATTTCATTATGAATAATTATTCAGTCTAAAACTTTGAAATCACCCTTGACTCTTCTCTAATATTCTCTTCTTGACCCATATCCAATTCATTAGCAGACTCAAAATATACTCAGAATTTGATCACTTTCCATACCCTTTCCCATGACCAAACTGCCATGTATAACTTGAACTATTCCAATAACTCCTGTATATAATACTCTGCTGTTGTGTCTGGCCATCTATTCCTGTCCTATGCTATTCCCAAATTGTATGCTGAAGTACCTCAGGGTACCAGAGTAAACTCAGAGAGCACCAGAGGACATTTTAAATTTTCAAGGGAAACAAAGATGCTCAATATCTGTCAGACACTGGTGAACTAATAGCTAGAGGCAATTCATAGTTTCAACATTAGATTGCATTTATATTCCTTTTGATAATTGTCAAATCTTTTTGTGGCTGGGTTTTCAGCTGTTTCTATGCTAAAAAAATAAAAAAGTTCTGGATGAAAATCAACAAGGAACAAGAAATAAAAATGACAACGTCCAACATGATTCCAAGCTTTGAGAAGCTGGACAGAGCTCAAAAGGCACACACATCTCATTAGTAAATAACTGATTATTTAAGGTAAAGCATTACCTTTTCTCCAACAGCTCCTCATTATTAAAACACAGTTGTTTGAACTTTATTTAATAAATGGAACCATAGGGGTGTCATGAAACTCTAAGGGCACTCAGACCCAAGAAAAGGCAGCAATTTCTAAGTTAATCTCAACATAGTAGCCCAAAGTGATTCTCTTAAAACTCAAGTCTGATCATACCTGTTCTCTTTGGTGGTTTCCCATCTCACTCAGCGTAAAAGTGCAAGTCCTTTACTAGCACACAAAGCCTCTGTAGTCTGGTTTATCTGATCCTGTCTCCTGTTGCTCTCTCTTCCTCATACTCTACTCTCACCACTCTAGTCTCCAGGATGAGTCCACCAGCCACACTTCCACCTTAAGACCTTTTACATTTGCCTTTCCTCTGCACAGACTGCTCTTCTCTCAGCTACCTGCATGCTCACTTGTTCCATCACCTCTTCCAGCTCCTTGCTCAAAAATGTCACTTCCTCAGACGGGCATGGGCCATCCTATTTATATTAAATCATTGCATCCTACCTCATCTTCCTCTGCCTTTTATTTGCTTTATTTTTCTTCAAAGTACATATCATCATCTAACTTACTATAAACTTTGTTTTTTTTAGGATTTACTTAGAATGTAAGCTCCATGGGGGTAAGGGTTTCTATATTTTGTTCGCTATTATATCTCCTGCACCTAGAACAGTGGAAGGCTTTCAGTAGGTGTTTAACAAAGATCTGTTTGATAAATAAGTATATTCTAAAACTGCATATCCTAGAAGAATTGGAAACATGGGTTCATACAAAAACTTGCACATCAAAGTTCACAGAATTATTCACAATAGACAAAAGGTGGAAATAATCCAAATGTTATTAATTGATAAATGGATTAATGAAATACAGTGTATCTATATAATGGAACATTATTAAGCAGTACAAGGGAATAAAGTCCTGATGCATGCTAAAACAGTGGTGAAACTGAAAAACATTCTGCAAAGTGAAAAAGGCCAGACACAAAAGACCACATATTGCATAATTTTATTTCTATGAAATATCTACACCAGACAAATCCACAGAGACAGAAAGAGATAAGTAGCCCTTCCAAGAGCTGGGGAGAAGGGAAAAATGAGTGATTCTAATGGGTACACGATTCTTTTGGGGGTAAGGGAAGTGTCTGGATTTAGATAATGGTGCTGGTGCACAACTTGAATATACTAAAAATACAGACTTGTATAAAAGGGTGGAGTTTATGGTACATGAACTGTATTATCAATTTTTAAAAATTACACATCTTACATATAATGTCAAATGACACAAACATATTTTATCTTCTAATTATTGCTCTAGTCTCTTCTGACTGATAAATAAAAGTAGTAATAACCATCACAAGTGAACAAAAAGATGAATACAATAGACCGTATGCTCTCAAGGAGCATGCAGTCTTAGTGACAGGTACATACATAATTATAATATAATTTGGTAAATGCAATAATACCAATATCTGGACAGTATGAGAAGTATACAAAGGAAGAATGCTTAATGTAGCATGAAAACAATCAGTTTTCCAGAAAAAGAATTCTGTAAGACTCTAAGTGTTCAAAAAGAAAAGAAACAATTAGTCAAGTGGCAAAGAAAACTTATCTAAAAAATATGAAGATACTGTAAATAACTATAAATGGCATCTGATGAAACTGCAAGTGCTCTCAAAGGCTATGTTCTATGATTTGAAATTAAAAAGGGCTATCACAATACTCATTTCACATTTTGGATTAACTACTGTAATATTGGTAGTTACCAGTTAAACATAGATTCTGTCTTCCCCACTAAATAATAAGTTCCTTAAAGACAGCAGATGTAGTCTACCTGCTAGTTGTAGTCTCACCTTCTGCTCTAGTGCTTGTTCAACACAGCTGTAGTGAATGTTCAACAACAGCTACCATTGATGTTAACAATGAGGCTGATAAGTAATCATTTATCACAGCACCACTCCAAACCAGAGGCAAGTGTAAGAGAATTCTGTACATGTTTAAAGATGTTTTATACTATCAAACACAGAAAAACCTGGGATCTCATTTGAGTACCTGTGTAGTAATATTTTCTTCTCTAAGAAGAAGAATTTCAGCTGTCAGAGCATCAATGAGCTCCCGATGATCACCTAATACTTGTTCCAACTGCTGCCTTGTTTCTACTTCTTTATGTAGCTGGAGCTCACTCTACAAAAAACAACAAATAAACTTCTGTCAGTAGTACTACATGTTAAACACCCAAAGCTTCTATTCAAAGCCATCAAAGAAGGAATTTACAAAGAAGCATATGTGACAATAATGACAATTCAAAATTTTGAATTAAAGGTTTACTACATTTTATTTACTACATTAAATTACTTATTTTCTTCCTTTTTTAAAATAGAATACAATGAAAAAATGGTGTCTAGAATTAAATAACTATATTTTTGGTAAATGAAAGTATAGGAACATACACATACTTATTGTTTAAATTATACATAGACCACCTCTGAAGGATACACTTGCATCCAGTAATATAATAACAGTTGGGTACAAGGAGGCAAACAAGTCAGCTAGAAGTTAGGGATGAGAGTTTCATTGTAAGGTACTCTGTACCTTAGAATTTCATACCACGTAACTGGATTATAAATTCAGAAATGAAGTTTATTAGAATATAATTAAAAATAAATGACTATAGGTTCAAATGGTTTAGGCTTTGTACAGCAAAAGATTAGCTAAAAAGCTATAGGCTTCTAAGCCAGTAACATTTTCTGAGAGCCAAAGCTACACTCCTGAAGACTCACAAGTTAAGGGTAAAACAATGTTTTAGATCTGATAGTCAATAAATCTTTCTCTTTTTTTTTTAATTTAATTTAATTTTACTTTTTGAGACAGTCTCACTATGTTGCCCTCAGGAGAGTGCTGTGGCATCACAACTCACAGCAACCTCAAACTCTTGGGCTTAAGCAATTCTCTTGCCTCAGCGTCCTAAGTAGCTGGGACTACAGGCGCCCACCACAACGCTCAGCTATTTTTTTGTTGCAGTTGTCATTGTTGTTTGAGCTGGCCCGGGTCAGGCTCAAACCTGCCAGCCTCCATGCCTTTCGCTGGTGCCATAACCACTGTGCTACAGGCATCAAGCCAACAAATCTTTCATTTAAAAGCAATTTTAGGGCCGGGCACAGTGGCTCACACCTGTAATTCTAACACTCTGGGAGGCCGAGGTAGGTGGATTGCCTGAGCTCACAGGTTCAAGACTAGCCTGAGCCATAGCAAGACCTCATCTCTAAAAATAGCGAGGCATTGTGGCAGGCACTTGTAGTCCCAGGTACTTGGGATGCTGAGACAAGAGAATTGCTTAAGCCCAAGAATTTGAGGTTGTCGTGAGTTGTGACGCCACAGCACTCTACCAAGGGCAACATAATAAAACAATGTCTCAAAAAAAAAAACAATAAAAAAATTAAAAAATAATAAAAGCAATTAAAGGAAGCCAGCTCCAGAGAAACTGAAACATCCGAATTAGGGTGGTAAATCTATTATTTTTTTTTATTCTTTTAAATAATAAAGTTTCCTTAAACATTTTTGTCATATTTGTTTAACAGACTTAAATACATAATAAGAAACAGCCTAAATAGATGTTTTTAAAGATTAAATATATAGTTAACAATGTTGTAACAACATTCTGAGGACAAGAAATTTTTGCCAAGAAATTTTGCCAAGAAATTAAAGAAACATGTCTTGATTGTTTTAAAATTATTTTCACAACAATGAGACACTTCTCACTTCGAGAAGGAAACCATACCTGAGTTATTAGACATACAGAGAACATGAAGAATTTTCCCACCTATCAAGTCTACACATTACAGGCAAGGCCACTCCAAACTGAACCAACATAGGAATAGGAAGTAGAGAAAAGCAATAGAATAAAGACACAGTTAATAGTTGTATTTAACCTACAACAGCCAAACAATATATTGTACTACTGTATTAGCACAAGACATATTTTTTATAGATTTACCTTACTAATTATAATTTGCTAATGCTCATATAAAAACCAAAGTCACTTATCTGAGCATGTATCAACTAATGGCAAAAGGCAATGAGAAATAGAAAACTTTAATGCAGATAATCTAAAATGGAGGGATTTCAAGCAAGGTTATTCAAATTTATACTTTATTTGAATTGTGCAATAAATTAGGGGAAAGGAACCCCTCCCTCCCATTTCTGCCAGAAGAGAACACTCTAGAAACCTCATGCTCTTACCTCTTTAAGGTACCGAACCAGGCGGCAAAGGGAGCTCACCAGCGACAAGGTGAAGCCTGTGAGACCCTGACTGTTCTGTAGCTTTTTAACCTCCCGTCCCGTCCACCGCTCATATTCTTCCATTTCATGTTCCACTTCATGTATCATGAGTTTGAGGACATCCAGGTTGCAATTATTGCTACTTGGTAAGTCTGCAGAGGATGTGCTTTTCTTCTGCTTGGAAGGAGCACGCAAGTCTGGTTTTCTTTTCACTGATAACAACAGAAGTTATTCTATTTCAAGACCAGGAAAAATGACAACTGGACAACTACCAGAAAAACCTTTTGACTGTTGTTCACAATTTATAAAAGGTTTTTTATAGAAGTTGCCACCATTTTCTCACTAAGGTCTATGCTATTTTATAAACAGTACAGATTTACAGTATTTATACTAAATGCACTAGAAACATCTTTCTTTTTTTTTCTGTATGGTCAATGTAGTTTGATTGATTGATTGATTGATTTTTTTTTTTAATTGGGGATTCATTGAGGGTACAAAGAACCAGGTTACACTGCTTGCATTTGTTAGGTAAAGTCCCTATTATACTTGTGACCCATCCCTAAGAGGTGTGTTACACCCCATGACCCCCCATCCCCCTGCCTCCTTCCATCTCCCTGCAACCCTTTTCCTACCCATCACTGTGTACTAGGTCATCAATTGTCCTCATATCAGAATTCAGTACATAGGATTCTTGCTTCTAGGGTTATGTATAACAGGAGGCATTTATTTACCATTCAACAAACTCCTACTCATATAGATCCAACCGGATGAAATTAAAGAAAAAAACCATAACATTTACTAAGAGATTAAAATAGTTGCATCAAGTTACATGTTTAATCATTTAGCTTTGTAAAACAAGGGACTGAACCTTTATTTAATAGCTGTCTTTGCTTCCTTGAGTTCAGCACTTGTCCCACAACATAACTTGAGTCTAGAGATTCAGTATGTTCTCCAGGTTGCAGCCTGGTTTGGATTCTCTTGACAACATCAGTAGCATTCAGAGCAGCTAAAAGGAAGAATATTTCCAAAAGTCTCTCAATATTCAAAAAAGTATTTCAGTTGACAGGTCCATTAGTATTTTAGTCAATTAGGCTAAGGCAGTCTAAATTCAAATAACATTCCTTAAAAAAATTACCATGGTTCAAGAAAGATAACAAGCAGGCTACTATAAAGAATGCAGAAAAAGAACAAACCTCTTTGTTGTTCAGATGGAAGAGCAGGTGATGGAGTTCCTGGAGGGGTTGCTTGTGACTGTGTTGCTATTTTCTCCTGAATGTCAGTCCACAGCTTACTAATTAACTCAGAATTCTCTTCCTTTAGTTGATGGAGAAACCTATAAATTATGGGACAATAGCTATTTTAGAATTAATGGATGCTATCATTTAAACTGTCCAACTGCTTACATGTTTGATTTAAAGGAATTTTCAATAATTCATACTCAAAGAAAAAATACTTTCTGCTTTAACTGACAAAATAGGTAGGTAGCAAAAATTCTATCATCTTAGCATTAGAAAGAATCGTCCCATCTGCCTCCCAGGTTCCAACCTACCTTGGCCCCTAATGTAGAAGCACTTGCCCTTTCTGCAGTTTAGTGGTATGGTCCCATCCTCCTCTGTTTCTCTGGAATATGGCTCAGTCCCTCAGTCCCTTCACTCTCCTATAAAGGAGCCTGCCCACAGAACAGTCTCTGCTCATCACTGAAATAAATTTACTGAAGCAGCTTCTGGCCATGTGCATCAGGGAAGAGGCAGAGACAGTGAGGAAAGGGGCTACAGGTTAGGGCATAGTATTTGAAAGCCCTTTGGTTATAGAGCTCAACTGTATGCCATACATATCTTTATCATTGATAAAGCAGATACTTAAATCTTCAACTGCACATCTCACTTGGATTGAGATTTAAAGAAAAGTAGGGAGCCAAAAAGTAGAAACAATCCAAATGTCGATAGCTCATGAATGAATAAGTGAAATGTGGTGTAGCTACATGGTGAAGTATTATTCAGCCATAAAAAGGAATGAAGCATATATCATCATGCTACAACATGGACAAACCTTAGAAACACTATGCTAAGTGAAAGACACCAGACATAAAACACGGCACACTGTATGATCTATACATATATATGTGAAATGTCCAGAATAGTTAAATCTATAGAGACAAAAAATAGATTGCCCAGGAGTGAAGAATTTGGGAGAAAATGGGCTTGACAGCTAAAGAGGATGGGGTTTCTTTTTGGGATAATAAAGATATTCTAAAATTGATTATAATGATGACTGCGTGACTCTGTGAATATATTAAAAACCATTGAATATTACATTTTAAATAACTGAACTGTGGGTATAAGAATTATAAATCAATAAAGCTATTTAAAAAGAAAAAGAGGAAAGGGGGAATCTTAGTGGCCACAAACTTCAACCTGAAGAAGCTGCTTTCAAGCAACCTATGGACAGCGCATGAGAATGTTAGTTGCTAAAAAATATATTTATCAAAAGGTCTCTGATGTAGGCCATTCAAAGGGGAGTAACTACCAAAGCCTCAGAATAAGACAGCACTAGCTCTAAGTCTAACCTTCAGGAAAAACCCTAAGAAGAGTTTTGTAATCAGATTTCTACAGAAGTTGGGCAAATAAACCCAAATCTGAAACTTACATGACTGTCTCTAATGTCTCTAACTCACATTACTTTTAAGAGTCAGATTTTGGCTCAGCGCCTGTGGCTCAATCGGCTAAGGCGCCAGCCACGTACACCTAAGGTGGTGGGTTTGAATCCCCAGCCCGGGCCCGCCAAACAACAATGATGGCTGCAACCAAAAAATGGCCGGGCATTGTGGCGGGTGCCTGTGGTCCCAGCTACTTGGGAGGCTGAGGCAGGAGACTCGCTTGAGCCCAGGAGTTGGAGGTTGCT
>CAUYQV010161553.1:0-13141 GCA_963574575.1 Galagoides demidoff | reverse complement strand
AGCAACCTCCAACTCCTGGGCTCAAGCGAGTTTCCTGCCTCCGCCTCCCAAGTAGCTGGGACCACAGGCGCCCGCCACAATGCCCGGCCATTTTTTGGTTGCAGCCATCATTGTTGTTTGGCGGGCCCGGGCTGGGGATTCAAACCCACCACCTTAGGTGTATGTGGCTGGCGCCTTAGCCACTTGAGCCTGTCCGGCTATTTTTTTGTTGCAGTTGTCACTGTTAAGCTGGCCTGGCTGGGTCTGAAACCACTAGCCTTGGTGCATGTGGCTGGTGTCATAACCAGTGTGCAACAGGCACAGAGCCCAGATTTCCCAATATCAGTGACACTAATTTTGATTATTAGTGTTCAACAGATTTTTCAATTGTGAAATTACTATTTTTCCCTTTTGTGATAATTTGTGGAGAGATACTTTGCAACTGTACAAATATCCTTTCTCCCATTAAACATTCATTCATTTTAGTATCAGAGATTTCATACCTATTTTTTTTTTGGAGACAGAGTCTCACTTTGTCACCCTTGGTAGAGAGCCATGGTGTCAACCTCCAACTCTTAGGCTTAAGTGATTCTCTTGCCTCAGTCTCCTGAGTAGCTGGGACTATAGGCACCTGCCACAACACCCGGCTATTTTTTGTTATGGGTGTCATTGTTGTTTTAGCTGGCCCACGCTGGTTTGATGTATGTGGCTGGCACCGTAGCTGCAGGGGGCTGAGCCTGATTTTGTAACTTTATTTATTCCTTCCATATTTAGTTGGCAGGTTCTTCTAAGTTTTCCTTTTCCTGAATTCATTCATTCATCTAGTTATTATATCACCATGGACTCACAAATTCTCTACTCAATGGTTATAATCTAATGTGTCATTATATTATTTTGGTGCTCAATTTGTTTCAGAGTTGGCTGGTAGAAACTCCTAAAAAGCTGGCTTTTGTGGCATTTCAGTATGTACCATGAAAAAGAACATACTACTATGAAAGAGAGGACATTCCTACCAACTCTACAAAAGGATTATAAATGATTATTATGAACCGTATAATAACAAGTTAAATGGACAAATTCCTAGATCAACACAACTACCAAACTGATTCCAGACAAAACAGAGTATCTGAACAGATTTATAAAGAGTAAAGAAATTGAACTAATACAAAATTTCCCTCAGGCAGTGCCTGTAGCTCAGTGAGTAAGGAAGAGGCCACATACCTCAGGGCTGGTGGTGCTTGAACCTGGCCTGGGCCAGCTAAAACAGCAATGGCAACTGCAACAAAAAAAATAGCCATGCATTGTGGCGGGCACCTGTAGTCCTAGCTACTTAGGAGGCTGAGGTAAGAGAATTGCTTAAGCTTGTGTTTGAGGTTGCTGTGAGCTGTTATGCCACAGCACTCTACCCAGGATGACAGCTTGAGACTGTCACAAAAAAAAAAAAAAGGGCGGGGCCTGTGGCTCAAAGGAGTAGGGTGCCAACTCCATATACCAGAGGTGGCAGGTTTAAGCCCAGCCCTGGCCAAAAACTGCAAAAAGAAAAAAAAAAATCCAATGTCCTTCCATCATAAAAACACCCAACAATCTGGGAAAAATTTCCTTAGTCCCTTAAAGAACATTTGTGAAACTGGGTGCTCACACCTAATGGGCACAATTATATGGCACACAACTATTAAGAGGGACTTTACACCTAACATGCAAACATTTTAACCTAATTGTTTGTACTCTCATATTAATCTGAAAAAATTTTTTTTAAAAAAGGATGTTTGTGAAAAACCTTTAAGGGCCAGGAGTTGTGGCTCACACCTATAATCTCAGCACTTTGGGAGGCCAAGGCAGGAGGAATGCTTGAGGCTAGGAGTTTGAGATGAGCCTGGACAATATAGCAAGACCCCATCTCTACAAAGAAAACAATCTGGCAGGGCACAATGGCTAATGCCTGTAATCCTGGCACTTCAGGAGTATCCCTTGAGTTTAGGGCTTTGAGACCAGCCGGAGTAAAAACAAGACTCTATCTCTACTAAAAAAAAAAAAAAAAAAAAAGACAGCAATGTGGTGGGCACCTGTAGTCAAAGCTACTCAGGAGGCTGAGGCAGGATTGCTTGAGCCTAGGAGTTTGAAGTTGTAGTGAACTATGATTGTGCCACTGTATTCCAGCCTGAATGACAGAGCAAGACCCTGTCTCTTAAAAAAACAAAAACAAAAACACGAGAATAACCATAGCTAACACCATTGTTTTTATTTATTTACTTATTTGATTATTATTTTTTTGAGACAGTCTCAGTATGTTGTCCTCAGTAGAGTGCTATAGCATCATAGCTCACAGCAACCTCAAACTGGGCTTGAGGGCTTCAGTGATTCTCTAGCCTCAGCCACCCGAGTAGCTGGGACTACAGGCACCCACCAAAATGCCCAGCTATTTTTTGGTTGCAATTGTCATTGTTGTTAAGAAGGCCTGGGGCGGGCTTGAATTCATCAGCTTCAGTGTATGTGGCCAGCACCCTTCTATGAGGTACAGGCACTGAGCCACCATTCTTTTTATTTATTTTCTGGAGACAGAGTCTTACTCTGCTGCCCCAGGTAGAGGGCGCCGTAGCTCACAGCAACCTCAAACTCTTGGGCTCAAGCAATCCAATCCTCTTTCCTCAGCCTCCCAAGTAGCTGGGACAACGGTGCCCACCACAATACCCATCTATTTTTTTTTTTCCGTTTTTATTAGAGACATGCATGGTCTTGTTCTTGCTCAGGCTGGTCTTGAACTCTGAGTTCAGGCAATCTACTCACCTCAGCCTCCCAGGTACAAGCCGCTGTGCCTGGCCAGTATAATTTTATTCATATACCAAGGGTAGTGGGTTCAAACCTGACCTCTGCCAAAGTGCAAAAAAAAAAAAAAAAAAAGCCAGGCATTCTGGTGGGTATCTGCAGTCCCAGCTACTCAGGAGGCTGGGCAAAAGAATTGCTTAAGCCCAAGAATTGGAGGTTGCTGTGAGCTGTGATGCCACAGCACTCTACTGTGGGTGACATAGTGAGACTGTCTCAAAAAAATAAGAAAGAGGCTTGGCGCCTGTGGCTCAAGTGGCTAAAGGCGCCAGCCACACACACCTAAGGTGGCGGGTTCAAATTCAGCCTGGGCCCGCCAAACAATGTTGGCTGCAACCAAAAAATGGCCAGGCGTTGTGGGGAGTGCCTGTGGTCCCAGCTACTTGGGAGGTTGAGGCAGGAGACTTGCTTGAGCCCGGGAGTTAGAGGTTGCTGTGAGCTGTGATGCAACAGCACCCTACCCAGGGGGATAGCTTGAGGCTCTGTCTCAAAAAAAAAAAAAAGAAAAGAAAAAGAAAAACCTACACAAATTCCTTTTAGAGCCTTTAGCAAGGTTTCAGGATACATAATTAATATAAAAAGATTAACTTGTATTTATATATACATTAGGAAAGGAAAAAAAAAATCCCTGCCTCACATCATATATAAAATTAACTCAAAATCGATCAACTGTCTTTTTTTTTTTTGAGAGTTTTATGTTACCCTCGGTAGAGTGCTGTGGCATCATAGGTTACAGGAACTTCAAACTCTTGGGCTTAAGAGAGTCTCTTGCCTCAGCCTCCCAGGTAGCAGGGACTACAGGCGCCTGCCACAATGCCCAACTATTTTTTTTGTTGTCGTTGTCATTGTTGTTTGTCAGGCCCGCCCCGCCCACCCTGATGCATGTGGCTGGCATCCTAGTTACTGAGCAACAGGCGCTGAGCCATTCAAAAAACCTTTTGTACAACATTCACAGATGGAGTTTTCTCCTTATGCCATGCTTTGATGGTCTTAATGAATAGCAGGGCTAAGAAAACCTGCCAGGGGCTCGGTGCCTGTAGCTCAGCAGCTAGGGCGCCAGCCACATACACTGGAGCTAGCAGGTTCAAATTCAGCCTGGGCCAACTATAACCACAAAATAGCTGGGCATTGTGGCAGGTGCCTCTATCCCCAGCTACTTGGGAGGCTGAGGCAAAAGAATCCCTTAAACCCAAGAGTTGAAGGTTGCTGTGAGCTGTGACGCCACAGCACGGCCCAGCACTCTATCCAGGGTGACACAGTAAGACTCTGTCTTAAAAGAAAAAAAAAAAAAAGAACACTTGCCAGGGATGTTTGAGGAATACAGAATTTACTTGATTGTGACTTCAGCTGATGTCAGGCTTTTTTTTGCTTAAAGTAAATCACCAAACCTAGCAACTGAGCTGCCAAAAACACTGCAAAAAACTGAAAACCTTGGCTCCGTGCCAGTAGCTCAACTGGCTAAGGTGCCAGCCACATACACCTAAGGTGGTGGGTTCGAATCCAGCCCAGGCCCACCAAACAATGATGGCTGCAACCAAAAAATAGCTGGGCCTTGTGGTGGGCACCTGTGGTCCCAGCTACTTGGGAGGCTGAGGCAGAAGACTTGCTTGAGGCCAGGAGTTGGAGGTTGCTGTGAGCTGTGATGCCATGGTACTCTACCCAGGGGGACAGCTTGAGGCTCTGTCTCAAAACAACAACAACAACAACAACAACAACAACAAAGCCCCTGAAAACCTTTTCATCTCCTTACGCCTAATCAGGACAATCAGAATACTTTCTAGTGTAAGAACTCATAAGGCAGCAGTTTCAATAACCAAATATTTAGCCAAAGGCCATGACTAAGACTTATCCCACTTCCACATGATCTGAATCCATTGTTCTGCCTAGTATTATTTCAAACATTCTAGAACTTGATTTAGTATCAGCCCCCACTCTCCAAACTTATTCTGGTATTCTACCTAGAGTGCAGATAACACCACCATGCTCAGCAAGGGCTCACTGTGCCCCTGGGCCAGAGGGCTTGTTTGTTTGAATGACTTGATGCTCAGCAGCATGGAGCAGGAAAACTATGATAAAATAGACAAATCAAACCAAAGTTAGGCTTCAAATTTGGCAGGCAAGTAACTTGTGGAATCAATATCAAATTCAGTTCTTATTAGTTGTTCAGTTCTTTTTTTTTTTTTTTTTTGAGACGGAGCCTCAAGCTATCCCCCTGAGTAGAGTGCCATGGCATCACAGCTTATAGCAACCTCCAACTCCTGGGCTCAAGCAAGTCTTCTGCCTCAGCCTTCCAAGTAGCTGGGACCACAGGTGCCCGCCACAACGCCCGGCCATTTTTTGGTTGCAGCCATCATTATTGTTTGGTGGGCCCGGGCTGGGGATTCGAACCCGCCACCTTAGGTGTATGTGGCTGGCACCTTAGCCGATTGAGCCACAGGCGCCGAGCCAGTTGTTCAGTTCTTAAATAGTTGTTACATCCTGTGGCTTAATTATTCCCAACAAGACTTCCTTTAATTAAAAAAGGCACTAATAATTACTTTAGTATATAAACATTAGATCCTCTTCACCCCAAACACCCATTGATACTGGTTTTTTTTTTTTTTTTTTGAGACAGAGTCTTGAGCTATTCCCCTGGGTAGAGTGCAATAGCATCATAGCTCACAGCAACCTCCAACTCCTGGGCTCAAGTGAGTCTCCTGCTTCTGCCTCCCAAGTAGCTGGGACCACAGGCATCCACCACAATGCCTGGCCATTTTTTGGTTGCAGTCATCATTGTTGTTTGGTGGGCCCGGGCTGGATTTGAACCTGCCACCTTAGGTATATATGTGGCTGGCGCCTTAGCCACTTGAGCCACAGGCACCAAGCCAATACTGTTTAATAAAATAAAACACAAAAAGAATTCAGGAACAGAGTTTGTGCAGCTCATAACACAGTGGAAGGAAATAGTATGTAGGTGGTTGTTAGAACAATTTCAGAAACCCAAATGTCACTTACTAAAAAAAGAAACTACCAAATATAAAAACACAGAAAATAAACATAAGTTTTGGAAAAGGTAGGCTTTAATAACTGCTTTTATCACCAGGTTAAGTCATGCAGTTACAAAGTAGTTAGAAATTTCTGAAAGTAGTTATTACAGTTAAAAAAAAAAAAAGCTCATTCTTAAACATATTATTATCTAGCACTTCATTGGGACACTATTATTCAAAAGGCCCAGGCCAAGTAACTCCTAAACAAACACTCACCCAAGGTTGTTTTCAGCTCACTGTTAACAAAGCTGGGTGCAGAATGCAAAGTAAAGGAGAGAAGGTAAGGTAGGCCAAGAAGGGGCCATTGGCAATGCTCAGAGTCAGCCAGACTCCAAACAGGGGAGCCCAAGTGGTTGTTTCCTGGG
This sequence comes from Galagoides demidoff, assembly GCA_963574575.1. Lineage (NCBI taxonomy): Eukaryota > Metazoa > Chordata > Mammalia > Primates > Galagidae > Galagoides > Galagoides demidoff. Next base: position 6,951 of record CAUYQV010161553.1, on the reverse strand, counting down.
ATATTCTACTTGAATTACTGTTCAATTAGTCAAGACAATAGATCTTCAAAAGAGAACAATCAATTAACATGATAAGGAGGTTACTGCATTCTTTGGACTAAGTGTCATAATTATATAGTTAGCAAATTCTGACAGTCTTAACAAAAATAGCCTCCATTGCTTACAAGTATGAAGATAACTTAGTTCTTCACAGGGCTTTTTGTTTTAGCTGGATAACAATACATGACTGACAACTATAAATGATACTGTTTTATGATATAAAAATACTAGCTTTTTTCATTTATTATGTTTATAGGCATTCACTGCTTGAGTCAAGGTTAGGCTTCTTAAGTAATTAAAGGCAATTTTATTACAGCAGCATGTACTTATTCTAAAAGAATAAAATGCATAAACAGAAACAGCTTTTCTTTTTGTTTGTAATCTATAAAATTGAGTTATTTTGCTGATGTAAAATACCAATAACTCACTTGAGGACCATGCTACCTTCTGAGACAGTCACAAACCTACTTGTTAAATGTGTTAAAGTTACATACAGCACGTCCCAGACTTTTTCAGAGCAAAAGAAGCAAGTAACTGCTCTTGACTGTGCCTTCCTTGGCAATTGCACTGACTGCTGGGAAGAGCCAGAGTGAGAACTTTTATTTAAAGGAAAAATACCTAAAATGGCTCTCTGTATGTGACATACACTTTCATAGTCATCAGAATGTACACAATCCCCTAACGTTAATTTCTTTTTTCTTAAGGGGCTGATTTGGTTTGACTTTTTGAGAATGGTGTCCATTATCTAATGAGTCACGAGAGAAAGGGATTTTTGTGGTTACATGTAAACTTGTGATAGTTCTGCAGAAGTTATAGGTGAAGAGGGTAGTGAGGAAGTCAGGCATGATCCACCTATGTGAAGGTCACACCAGCCTCATTGTACACTTTGAAGACTTTCTCAATGGCGTTGACATAGGCAGCTGTTCTCAGGTCCAAACCCAGGTTATACTTCATGGCTGTGCGCATAATTTGCTGAAATGAAAGAGAAGGTATAGTGAAGACCACCCTGATTCAAACAGCCAGGCTATGAACACACAAGGTTCAGGCTGGCCTGGTACAAATTACTCAGTCATCATTTCAGGGCAGGATATAGGCAGCCAAGCCAAACTACTTCAGCAGTAGAATAATAATCTCTAAGTAGTAAGACTAATTTTCTGGAATGATCAAGTCTAACTGGTAGACTTGACCCTTTAGACATCCTGTTACCTGGAACAAGTTCATTTGATATACTTTATCTTTGTGTAAAAGAACTAACAATGGGGCTGGGCACAGTAGTTCATGCCTATAACTCTAGCACTTTGGGAGACCGGCTAGATGTTTGAGACAGCCTGAGCAAGATCCCCTCTCTACAAAAAAACAGAAAGATTAGCTAGGCATGATGGTGTGTCCTTGATAGTCCTAGCTACATAGGAGGCTGAGGTAGGAGGACTGCTTAAGGACTCCAAATTTGAATTCTCAATGAGCTATGATGTTGCCACTGCATTCTACTTTAGGTGACAGTGAGACCAAGCTTCAAAAAAAAAAAAAAAAAAAAAAAAATAATTAAGTGGGCCAGGCACAGTGGCTCATGCTTGTAATCCTAGCACTCTGGGTGCCAAGAGTGGATTACCCAAGTTCACAGGTTCAAGACCAGCCTGAGCCAGAGAGGACCTCGCCTATAAAAAAACAGCTAGGGCTCAGTGCCTGTAGCACAGTGGTTACGGTGCCGGCCACATGCACAAAGGCTGTTGGGTTTGAGTCCGGACTAGGCCAGCTAAACAATAATCACAACTCTAACAAGAAAATAGCTGGGTGTTGGGGCGGGTGCCTATAGTCCCAGCTACTTGGAAGGCTGAGACAAGAGAATCACTTAAGCCCTAGAGTTTGAGGTTGCTGTGAGCTATGACACCACAGCACTCTACCGTGGGTAACATAATGAGACTCTGTCTCAAAATAACCAAACCACACCAAAACAAAAAAACTTTTATTTATACCAAGTTGTGTGGCAAGACAGCCTTCTCCAGTTGTACCCTAGTGGCACACTGAGCTGCAACCTAGTTTGGCTAACTACTCCACATCTGGCTAACTGCCAAACACCATTCTCTTCTAACCTGGCATGACTGTTTATTTCCAGAGCTTGGTAAATAAATACATTTGAAGACTGAGAAAATGTTCAATAGCTGAGACTGAGAAGGCATGTGTTTTGCTAAACACAAATGAGGACCATTTGACAGATTATTTTCTATCAGCATACACACAGTCTGGCAGCTGAGATAACACGGTTGAGCTGTACTTCACGTCACTACCAGAGACACAAACAGCATCTGCACACATACCCTGGCAGAACGCTCCATTGTGTATGCCAAGCCAGAGTGCACGATGTCTTTCTCAGAGGCACCCTATTAGGAAAAAAGAACACAAGTTTAATAAAACCACACGAAGACATGCTGTGTCTCTATATAAGATTAAAAAAGATTCTCAGGTCAATAAAAAACCAGACAGGCTCGGCGCCCGTAGTACACTGGTTACAGTGTCAGCCACATGCACCGAGGTTGACTGGTTGAGCCTGGCCCGGGCAGTTAAACAACAATGACACCTACAACAACAACAAAATAGCCGGTTGTTGTGGTGGGTGCCGGTAGTCCCAGATACTTGGGAGGCTGAGGCAAGAGAACTGCTTAAGCCCAAGAGTTGGAGGCTGCTGTGAGCATGATGTCATAGCACTCTACCCAGGGTGACATAGTGAGACTCTGTCTTAAAAAACAAAACAAAACAAAACAACCAGATAGAAAGAAATGTTTTGTCTTTTAGTAAAGACATACATAATTTCTGTACAGTATCAAGATACAATATCTTGATACTTACTGAAGGAGTTGCACTCTAATCACAATTTAATTTTAATTACATTTGACAGAAAACAAATACTCGTGCAATACTATTCTGGTAAAATAATGAACACAGAACAGTATGGACCAAGAAACATGAGGGCAAGTGGTGAGAGAAACACCTTTCAGTGGCCTGAGATACAATCGTGCTGAAGCAACATAGTACACTGTTCACGTCACGGTGTAGTTAACAGGAATACCAGACAGGGCCATCTAGTTAAATACAAAAGTGGCTCTGGGGAAGAATCTTGCCTGTGTATTTGGTAGTACCACCAACTATTAAAGCTACACAGCTTTTTAATTTTACTGGTGTGGAACCTGAGGATGAGAAGCTGGTCAAAGTTATAGACAGCTATCTGCATCGCAGGGCTTAGTCTCTAATACCAAGTTAGTGTATTTCTTTCATATGCTAATTACCTTTATTTAATTTGTTTCTTGGAATGTCTTCTAAAAAGTTAAGGACAATTAACTATCATTAGCACTTGTAATATGATATACAGAGCTACAAAACATATATTGACATGTCAATGAAAACTTAACGTGGGTCACAATAAAAGTTATCTTCACTGAAAATCATTCAATTCAAACTGTGTTCATTTAAGAAAGTGTATTTCTATAACATTTATATTAATTAAGAAACATCTGGGGGGAGGTGCCTGTGGCTCAGAGAGTAGGGTGTCAGCCCCATATACCGAGGGTGGTGAGTTCAAACCCAGCCCTGGCCAAACTGCAACAACAAAAAATAAGTAAATAAATAAAGTTTTAAAAAAAAGCAAAAAAAAAAAAAAAAAGCTAGGGTGCCAGCCACATACACTGGAGCTGCAGGTTCGAATCCAGCCCGGGCCTGCCAAACAACAATGACAACTGTGGCCAAAAAATAGCCAGGCGTTGTAGTGGACACCTGTAGTCCTAGCTACTAGGGAGACTGAGGCAAGAGAATCACTTAAGCCCAAGAGTCTGAGGTTGCTGTGAGCCTGCAGCACTCTACCCTACCCAGGGTGACATAGTGAAACTCTTACCTCAATTAAAAAAAAGAAAAAAGAAACATCTGAAAACCAGGTGTTATGACATGTGCCTATAGAATCCTTGCTACTCTGGAGGCTGAGGTGGGAGGATTAGGAAAAAGAAACAAACTTGTTTTATAGGCAGAATACTGTGGTTTCTTTCATTTACTCACTTACCAAATATTTAGTGAGTACATATTATGGTCCAGATATTCTTCTGGGTATTTGGGACATAGCAGAGAACAAAATTAAAATTCTAAAAAGGCTGAGCACAGTGGCTCTCGCCTGTAATCCTAGCACTTGGGAGACTAGGAAGATGGGATTGCTTGAGCTCACAAGTTCGAGACCAGCCTGAACAAGAGGGAGACCCCATCTCTAAAAATACTGAGGTGTTGTGGCAGACACTTAAAGTCTCAGCTACTCAGGAGGCTGAGTCAAAAGAAACACTTAAACCTAAGAGTTTGAGGCTGCTGTGTGCTATGATGCTACAGCACTCTATAGAGGGTGACCAAGTGAGACTCTGTCTCAGAAAAAAAAAAAGGCCGGGCACGAAAGCACATGCCTGTAATCCCAGCATTCTGACAGGCTGAGGCGAGTGGATTGCCTAAGCTCACGAGTTTGAGACTAGCTTAAGCTAGAGTGAGACCTTGTCTCTAAAAATAGCTGGGCATTGTGGCGGGCTCCTAGAGTCCCAAGTGCTTGGGCAGCTGAAGCAAGACCAAGAGTTTGAGGTTGCTGTGAGCTATGGTGTCATAGCTCTTTACTGGGGTGACAAAGTGAGACTATCTCAAAAAACAAACAAACCCCAAACAATAAAAAAAAAATTTAAAATTCTATTCTCATAGAGTGTTATGTTCTAGGGGAGGAGAGTGCATATACATGGACTTAAGTCATAAGCCTAAGATTACTAAAACTCTGAATAGAGACAGAGAAGTGGTTCAGAGACTAAGGCCTTCCAACGTTAAGAGTTGGATGAGCTGGATGAGCTGGGTGGAGAGCTGAAAAGGTAGTGAGAAGGATGACCAGTGAGGTAGGAAGAAAAAAAAAATCAGGAAAATGTGATGTCCCGAAGTCAAGAGAAGAAAATGTTTCAAGAGGTTAAGTGACCAATTGTGCTAAGAGTTGCTGAGAGGTGAAATGAGAAGAAGACTGAAAAATGACCCTTGGATTTGGCAATGCTGTCACTGGCTATGCGGACAGGAATGGTTCTGGTGGAGCAGGTTCAAATAGAGAAGAACTGGAGACACAGTATATACAACTCTTTCAAGGTTTGCTGCAAGGGAAACAGGAATGGTGATAACTGGAAGGTGAAGTGGGATTAAGTCCTGTTTTATTTATTTAGTTTTGAGACAGAGTCTTACTATGTTGCCCTTGATAGATAGAGTGCCATGGTGTCACAGCTCACAGCAACCTCAAACTCTTAAGCTCAAGTGATCCTCTTCTCTCAGCCTCCCAAGTAGCTGGGACTACAGGTGCTTTCCACAATACCTGGCTATTTTTAGAGACAGGGTCTCGCTTTTGCTCAGGCTGGTCTTAAACCCATGAGCTCAGGTAATCTACCTGCTTTGGCCTCCCAGAGGGCTAGAATTACAGGCGTGAGCAGTATTTGTTACACTGAGAGGAATGACTCAGTAGAGGGAATGTTGATGATGTGGGGAGTGGGGGAAGACTTGAACAGTGTATCTGTGAGGGGAGGACAAGCCATCCAATGCTCAGAACTGGGCTTAGGTGGAAATAACAGGAGCTGACCTATGGAAGAGGTGCCACAGGCCAGAGTGCTCAGACTGCTACAATTTCCTCTGTGAACAGATACCAGAGTTATGAGCTGCTGTCCAGGGGAGTAAGAGAAGAAAATATGATATAATCACTTAGGAAGGGCAGAGAATGAATGGAACATGGAAATTCGGTATGATTGCTGGGCAGCTGAGGGCCCACTTGAGGTTAACTGTGTGGGTGTGAACTGTCAGCAAGCCCTCCAGCTATAAGGGCATAGGTATGGAAGAGGCAGATAGTTAAGGTTTAGTTGTTAATAAGGAGTGTGAAGGAAGTGACTGTAATGAAGGAGCATGGAATTTAAGTTAGATAAGGAGAGAAGTGAGGGTGTTGGGGGAGGTGAAGGATAGGGTCAATTATGTAGGTCCTCGTAGGACCAAAACAGGTTTAGGTAGGCAGAAACTAGAAGGAGAACGCTGGAAAAAACTAGTTTTTTGGCAGTTCCCGTAGGTTAGTCAGCAGGGTGCCAGCCACATATACCCAGACTGGTGGGTTTGAATCCAGCCTGGGCCAGCTAAACAACAATGACAACTGCAATAACAACAACAAAAAATGGTCAGGCTTGGCACCCATAGCACAGTGGTTACAGCGCCAACCACATACACTGAAGTTGGGGGGTTTGAACTCAGCCTGGGCCAGGTAAAACAACACTGACAACTGCAACAAAAAATAAGCCAGGTGTTGTGGTGGGCACCTGTCGTCCCAGCTACTTGGGAGGCTGAGGCAAGAGAATCACTTAAGCCCAAGAGTTTGAGAATGTTGTGAGCTGTGACGCTATGGCACTCTACCAAGGGTGACACAGTGAGACTCTGTCTCAAAAAAAATACAGCCAACAGTTGCAGCCGGCACCTGTAGTCCCGCTACTTGGGAGGCTGAGGCAAGAGAATCACTTAAGCCCAGTTGGAGGTTGCTGTGAGCTGTGTGATGCTGCGACACTGTACTGAGGGCGATAAAGTGAAACTGTCTCTACAAAAAAAAAAAAAAAAGCCAGGCGTTGTGATGGGTGCCTGTAGTCCCAGCTACTTGGGAGGCTAAGGCGCCAGCCACATACACCTAAGGTGGCGGGTTCGAATCCCCAGCCCAGGCCCGCCAAACAACAATGATGGCTGCAACCAAAAAATGGCCGGGCGTTGTGGCGGGCACCTATGGTCCCAGCTACTTGGGAGGCGGAGGCAGGAGACTCGCTTGAGCCCAGGAGTTGGAGGTTGCTGTGAGCTGTGATGCCATGGCACCTACCCAGGGGGATAGCTTGAGGCTCTGTCTCAAAAAAA
>CAUYQV010161546.1:0-15202 GCA_963574575.1 Galagoides demidoff | reverse complement strand
GAATCCCCAGCCCGGGCCCACCAAACAACAATGATGGCTGCAACCAAAAAATGGCCGGGCGTTGTGGCGGGCGCCTGTGGTCCCAGCTACTTGGGAGGCTGAGGCAGGAGACTCGCTTGAGCCCAGGAGTTGGAGGTTGCTACGAGCTGTGATGCCATGGCACTCTACTCAGGGGGATAGCTTGAGGCTCTGTCTCAAAAAAAAAAAAATTTGAATATTAGCTGGGTGAAAATTTGAGGCTACACCAGGAGGACTGCTTGTGCTTGGGAGTTAGAGGTAGGCATCCTCAAACTACAGCCCGTGGGCCACATGCAGCCTGCCTAGGACATTTATCTGCCCCCTCCAGGTGTTTTTGCCACCGTTGCCTGTCCTGCTTAGCAGCTGACTCATCCAGGGGCCCTCGGTCCAGCCCTCCAATGGTCTGAGGGACAGTGAACTGGTCCTCAGTGCCAGTTTAAAAAGTTTGAGGACCCCTTAAAAATCCTTATTTGTGGCTTGGCGCCTGTGGCTCAATCAGCTAAGGTGCCAGCCACATACACCTAAGGTGGCGGGTTCGAATCCCCAGCCTGGGACCTCCAAACAACAATGATGGCTGCAACCAAAAAGTGGCCGGGCGTTGTGGCGGGTGCCTGTGGTCCCGGCTACTTGGGAGGCAGAGGCAGGAGACTTGCTTGAGCCCAGGAGTTGGAGGTTGCTATGAGCTGTGATGCCATGGCACTCTACCCAGGGGGATAGCTTGAGGCTCCGTCTCAAAAAAAAAAATCCTTATTTGTTCTTACAGTCAGTCACTTCAGAAAAGATAAACTAGCCAAGCATTGTGGTGGAAGCCTCTAGTCCCAGCTCCTTGGGAGGGTGAGGCAAGAGGATCACTTGAACACAAGAGTATGAGGTTGCTGTGAACTATGATGCCACAGCGCTCTACCCAAGGTGACAGAGTAAGACTTTGTCTCAAAAAGAAAAAAAAAAGGAGAAAATCAGTTAAGGTTTATTATCTAGGTTTAAAAGAAAAATGAAGCACAGAGGGAAGTGAGGTATCTAGATTGATAGAATAAAACATCAAGAAAGTAAGAAAGTGAAAATAAGAATTCAAAAGAAAGCTTTGTGTCCAGAGGCCTCTCAGCTGTGTCACACAACCAATATAATGATTGCCTTAAGGACACAGAAACCACATAGCTGGGCGCAGTGGCTCACACCTGTCATCTTAGCACTCTGGGAGGCCGAGGTAGTTGGAACACTGAGCTCACAAGTTCGAGACCAGGCTCAGCAAGAGACCCCTGTCTCTACTGAAAAAATTAAAAACTGAGATAAGAGGATCACTTGAGCCCAAAGATTGAGGGTGCTGTGAGCTATGACGCCAGGGGGACAAAATGAGACTCTGTTAAAAAAAAAAAAAAAAGAAACACAATAACTAAGAAAACAACATGAAGGCTATGTTAACCAGTTTGAAAAAAAGAAAAATAAAAAAGAAAAAAAGACATAGAAAGCAAATCAATTCAATATATATACATATACAAAATACATGTATATTTTGAGACAGAGTCTGTCACCATGTCACCCTTGGTAGAGTGCTGTGGTGTCACAGCTCACAGCAACCTCAAACTCTTGGGCTTAAGTGATTCTCTTGCCTCAGCCTCCCAAGTAGCTAGGACTACAGGCACTGGCCACAATACCTGGCTATGTTTTTATTGCAGTTGTCAGTGTTGTTTAGCTGGCCTGAGCCAGGTTTGAACCCACCAACTTCAGTGCACGTGGCTGGTGCTGTAACCACTATGCTAAACTGGCACTGAGCCAATTCAATATTAAAAGTTTTAATCATCTTCACTGAAAGAAAGAGAAACTATCATATCCTTCCATGTTCTATAGAGTAGTGATCTCTTGAAATATATGACTTAAACAAGAGCAGCATTATTGTGCAAAAGAACAGGGTTACCTTAGGGTGCACCATGGTGATTTTATGTAAAAAATGCTTTATAACCAAACAGTCTGTCATCAAAGTTCCGGGCTTTTCATCAGCCTGTAACAACACAACAAACAAAAACACCTACTAAACATATACAAATTCAAGAGAACAAATGAATCAAATTATGGTATTTCTTCTCATAAAAGTAACTAAAACCCAGAAAGCTTTTTAGTTCCAAGAAGAAGTATCTTTAGGAATAAGAATTATACACAAATGGAATCTAAATAACCATCACTTCTTGTGGAACTTCCGGAGATACATGAAGACAGATCAGAGTAAAACCCAGTGTCAAAACTATGTTTAAATTTAAAAGCAATTCAAACTAGAACTGAAACTGGGAGACCCATCTCTGCAAAAATATATTTTAAAAATTTAGCCAGGGCCGGTGTAGTGGCTCACAGCTGTAATCCGAGTACTCTGGGAGGCTGAGGCAGGTGGACTGCCTGAGCTCATAGGTTCAAGACCAGCCTGAGCCAAGGCAAGACAGCTAGGCATTGTGGCGGGTGCCTGTAGTCCCAGCTACTTGGGAGGCTAAGGCAAGAGAATGGTTAGAGCCCATGGTTTGAGGTTGCTATGAGCTATGATGCCAAAGCACTCTACCAAGGGCAACAAAGTGGAAGATCTGTCTCTAAAAAATAATAATAAAATAAAATAAATAAAAATGTTGGCTCAACACCTGTAGCTCAAGTGGCTAAGGTGCCAGACACATACACCAGAGCTGGTGGGTTCAAATCCAGCCAGGGCCCGCCAAACAATGACGGCTGCAACCAAAAAATAGCTGGGCATTGTGGTGGGTGCCTATAGTCCCAGCTACTTGGGAGGCGGAGGCAGGAGAATTGCTTGAGCTCAGAAGTTGGAGGTTGCTGTGAGCTGTAATGCCACAGCACTCTACCCAGGGTGACAGCTTGAGGCTCTGTCTCAAAAAAAAAAATGTAGCCAGGTGTGATGGTACATGCTTGTAATCCCTTCTACTGGAAAAGCTAAGGCAGGAGGATCATTTGAGTCCAAAAGTTTGAGGTTGCAGTGAGCTATGATGATGCCACCACACTCTACCCAGGTAACGTGAGACCCTGTCTCAAATTAACAACAATCAAAAAAAATAATCTGAGTGGAGTTAAAACAGCAGATCCTAAAAAGGTATCATTCCATTTACCCATTTTTTTCAGACATTTATTCATAAGAAAAAGCTATACAGCAAAAGGCTCAGAAGTCTAAAGACCTGTGTTCTAATATAAGCTCTGTAAAAACTTAGGTAATCAGGGTGGCACCTGTGGCTAAAGGAGTAGGGCACTGGCTCCATATACTGGAGGTGGTGGGTTTAAACCCAACCCCAGCAAAAAATAAAACTGCAAAAAAGTTAGGTAATCATGAAAAGGAAATCACTTCACTACTCTGGACCTCATTTCTTAAGCTGCAAAACAGGGGTAAAAGCTACCCTTTCTATCTTACAGAATTGTTTTAAGGATCCCTATATGTGAAAGTATGTACTATACTGGTAACAATAATAGATACAACTCATTGAATGCCTATTATCATGACAAGCATTATGCATGCGCGATACATACCCCACCTCACAACAATCCTATAAAGTGCCATCCCTTTCAGTAGATTAAAAAAAAAAAGGCTCAGAAAAGCTAAGCATCCTATCTAAGGTCACCCAGCTATTCAGTGGTAGAGTTAGCATTTGAACCTAAGTTTTATTTTTTTTTAGTTATTTGTTTAGTTGTTTGAGTGACCCTAAGTCTTTCTAATACCAACTACCCACACTCTTTCCAATATACTATGACATTTCCCTATAGCCAGGGCTTCTTCTATCCCAGGAGTGGTGCTAAAGTATCTTATTTACATCACCTCATTTAACTTTCACAAACTCCCCACAGTTTATAAATGGAAAAAAAAAATGAGTCTCAAATAGTTAAATGGACCAGGTAAAGCAGCTCAAGCCTATAATCCTAGCACTGTAGGAGATGAGGGTAGGTGGACTGCTTGAGGCAGGTGGATTACTCAGGAGTATGAGACCAGCCTGAGCAGAGTGAGACCTTGTCTCTACTACAAAAAGAAAAACTAGACAGGACACTGTGGCAGATTCCTATAGTCCCATCTACTCAGGAGGCTGAGGCAGTAGGATCACTGAGCCCAGGAGTTAGAGACTGTACAGGTAGTGAGCTATGATGATGTCACTGCACTCCAGCCCCAGCAACAGAGCAAAAAAAAAAAAGGGTTAAACTACTTGCCCGAGGTTAGCCATGTCAATTTGGCTCCAGATCTTTAGATCTTTAATATTAAACATTTTCCTATACTGACTCACTATATTTAATACGGTGTCCCTAAAACCAAAGTTAGAAACAGTCTCCTAAAAAATCGAGAAGTCCAGGAAAATGAAAGAAGAAATACATTCAGAAACTGGTAGGCGCTTACTGATGGCTCAGAGAATACAGAGCCACCTACTAGGTACATGTCAAAGAAAAATAAATGGTGCCAGATCTCAAAATCTTATAACACAATAAAGAAGCAGCATGCAAATACCTAATAAAGACAAACAAACTACTATATTTTTATAGGCACCCTGAAAAAGAGGTCAAAAACTGTGGCAATAGGTGGGGATTAAAAAAATTATTAGAAAATATTTGAAAAAATTATAAGAGAAATGGACGGGGATTATTAGAAAAATTCTGGAAACAAGTATAGTATTATTCATGCATATAAATAGTGATAATTAAGTAGTAACTGCAGGCTGGGCATGATGGTTCACTCCTGTAATCCCAGCACTCTGGGAGGCCAAGGAGGATGAATTGCCTGAGCTCACAGGTTCAAGACCAGACTGAGCCAGAGCAAGACCCTGTCTCTAAAAAAAATAGCCAGGTGTTGTAGTGGGAGCCTGCAGTCCCAGCTACTTGGGAGGCTGAGTTAAAAGGATCGCTTGAGCCCAAGAGTTTGAGGTTGCTGTGAGCTGTGATACCATGACGCTCTACCAAGGGTGAGAAAGTGAGACTGTCTCAAAAAAAAAAAAGAAAAAAAGAAATAATATAAAAACAAATAAAAATTTGTTTTGATTCCTAAGAGTCATGATGTAAAGATGTGTCATGATCTCAGTAAGTACTATTGGAATTAGTTTTTCCCCTCATGCCCAAATTGATGGATCATTTATTATAGCTCTTTCATGGATATCTTCATTAAATAGTCTTTGCTATGAGCCTCAATATTCAACCCTTCTCTCTACTGAGGAATACATGATGAAATCTTTTGCAAAACCTCTTTTCCTCTTCTAATTCTTTTCATTCGAATTTCTTTTTCTCTTTTTTTGAGACAATTTCACTTTGTCACCCTGGGTAGAGTGTCTTGGCCTCATAGCTCACAGCAACCTCAAACTCCTGGACTCAAGTGGCTCATTTGCCTCAGTCTCCTAAGTAGCTGGGACTACAGGTGCTGCCACAATGTCTGGCTATATTTTAGAGACGGGATCTCACTCTTGCTTAGGCTGGTCTTAAACTCGTGAGCTCAAGCAGTCCACCCACCTCAGCCCCTCAGAGTGCTAGGATTACAGGCATGAGCCATGGCACCTGGCCCTTTTTTTCCTCTTTTGAAACACCAGGGAGGCTGGAGTATAGTTGCTTGATCAAAGCTCACTGCTCCTTGAAACTCCTGGGCTCAAAGGATCATCCTGCCTCAGCCTCCCTTGTAGCTAGGACTACAAACATATGCCATCACGCCTGGCTAATTTTTTGGCAGAGACAGGGTCTTGCTCTATTGCCCAGGCTGGTCTCTACCTCTTGGCCTCAAATGGTCCCCTTTTTCCTCAGCTTCCCAAAGTGCTGGGATTACAGATGTAAGCCACCAAACCCAGCCTTGGTTCAAGTTCTAATTCTGCTGCTTAACTTTTGTATGACATTCAGTCAAGTTCTTTGAATCTCAGTTTTCTTCTCTATAAAATTGGGTGATGATCCTTGTCCTATCTACTTTATAGAGTGTTCAAGAGGCTTAAATAATATTAATAATTTAAATGTTAAGTATGCAAATTATTGCTTGTTCCAACTAGCTAAAACATACAATGTCATTTCCTAGAATTGCTTTCCTTGGTTCACTGGAATCACATTTTTATTACCACTTGACATTAATAGTTTCAGAGCCAACTAACCATTAACTACGACCAATATTTACCCCATGTTTTCCTAAAGAAGATAAGGCACAGCCAGGGATAGCTACCGTCCTGCATAGACCCACCCCTTTCAAAAGGAGCATATAATTATTCAGACATGGAGAAGGCTTCCCAAATGCTTCCTGGAAGAATGCTCTAATTTCTTATGTCTCTACCAACTCCAAGGAAGAAAAGAAAGGCGATCAGAGAATTGTTAAAGGGAATGGAGAGTGAATTGTCAATCTCATAAATATGGATTACAAATAAATCAGTAAAGAGATCTCTAAAGCAATCTAATAAAAATATATCTAAATATGATTTGTACTGGAAATTTTTATTTTCTTTATCAAGAAATCCAAATTCAAATAAGAGCTTATTTGGTTGTTCTGAAACTTATCTAGACATGAGGAATCACCTGGCATTTAAAAAATATTCCAAGCCCTAGGCCACACCTGTTATGGACTGGATTTTGTCCCTCAAACTTCCTATAAACCCCTAATCTCCACTTTGACTGAATTTGGAGGTAGGGACTTAAAGAAGTAATTAAAGTTGAACGTTTTTAATCTAGAGTACTGGTATCCTTATAGAAAGAGACACCAGAGATATTTCTTTAAATATACACACCACATAGGGATACAGCAATAAGGCAACATTCTGCAAGCTAGGAAGAGAGGCCTCACCAGAAACCAACCCTTTGGAACGGTGAGAAAATAAATCTCTGTTGTTTAAGCCACCTACTTGGTAGTATTTTGTTATGGCAGCCTGAACAAGTAAAACACCCAGACCAATTAAATCACAACATCTTTGAGTGGGACACAGACATCAGTATTTTGGAAGCTCCTAGGTGATCTAACGTCCACACAGGCAAACTTAGGAACCAGTGCCCCTATTTCATTTCAACATGGACCCATGATGGACCTAGGCTTTTCTTTCCTGTTATTTTATTTGTAGAAAAATCAAGAATAAAGTCATCAGTAATTTATAGAACCACAACAAAACCTGCCTCAAAAATCATCTGGAAGGGTGTTACTGCTGACATGAGCTGGGAGCAGCTGCTGTCCTCGGGAATCCCGCTCAGCTTTGCAGAGAATCTGGACAGTACGGACTGTATTTCTGTGTGAGAGGAATGCAACAAAGTAGAATAAGCAGTTTGGATAAGCACCAGAATTTCTGGATTTGTTTATTGAACTGATTAAGCCAAGAAGGCTTTTCCCTGATGAAAAGATTACCTGCAAAACTTAAAATATGACTGGAAATGGCTATGCATCAACAAACTGTTTGAACATTTAGACTTACTTAATGAGTTTAAGACATTTAATCTCTCATCTTTTCCATTTTTCACAATTGCTAAATCCATTTGTATTTTCAGTTAACTTCCACAAGGTCACGTCTAATACCAGAAATCAGTAGAACTGATAGTTCTGATATTGCTGAGTTTTTTTTTTTTTTAAGAGACAAAGTCTCAGTCTGTCACCCTCGGTAGAGTGCTGTGGCATCACAGCTCACAGCAACCTCCAGCTCTTGGGCTTAGGCTATTCTCCTGCCTCAGCCTCCCAAGTAGCTGGGACTACAGGTGCCCACCACAATGCCCGGCTATGTTGAGTTTTTTAAATAAACCAATTCATTATTTAATAAATACAAATCTAGTAATTTAGAGCTAAAAGAAAAATTCCAGCATGACTTTCTCAAGCATGTACCTAATAGTATGTCCTTAATGAGATGGTCTTTAACAAAGAAAACCAAATTCTTGTCAATTTAATGTATGAATTAACCACTTGCTCTATTTATACATGTTGACTCAGAACTATCTATCAACATAAAGTATCAGCGAGCTCTGGGTCATCAATAAGAAACAGATCATCCAAGTATGCACCATCTTTCCTTTTCTCTACACCCTGACACTCCTATAACAAAGGGAAAAAAAATCAAATCTTCCACTTTATAAAATGTTATATTTTATTTCTCCTCTACATTAGTATAATAATCCAGAAGTAAATAGGAATATAAAAAAAAGTATCTCAGTGTCTATTTACTTTGTAAGTGAGGTTGTCAATGTTGATATTATATATGAATTCAATGTTTAAAACCTAATAATAATAAGGCGGCACCTGTGGCTCAGTGAGTATGGGGCCAGGCCCATATACTGAGCAAAGGCAAGACCCTGTCTCTAAAATAAATAGCCAGGCGTTGTGGTGGGCGCCTGTATACCCAGCTCGGGAGGCTAAGGCAAGAGAATGGCTTGAGTCTGAGGTTGCTGTGAGCTATGACACCATGGCACTCAACCCCAGGGCAACTGAGTGAGACTTTGTCTCATAATTAAATAAATAAATCTCTAGAAAAAACTCTAAATGATACTGGCATTCCAGGAAACTAAAGTACAAAAAAGATTAAGATAAGCAAAACTAGGACTGTAGCCCAGATGTCCTCACTGTTCACTCTATAACATAATGCTGACTATAGACATTTCTGAAGATGAGTATGAACTTTTTGTAGCTAAGTTTCTTATAAATAACTGCACCTACTCAATCAGAAGCACTTCATAAAATAAAAAAAGTATTACAAATTAGGTTACCCATTTAATCAAACTTCTTAAAAGATATTTCAGAGATGACAGAAGTGGTTGTCATGAGACTGTCATTTGTCTAAGGCTACAGAGCTAGTAAGAGAGTTGGGGTTTTTGTTTATGTTTATTTGTTTGTTTTGGGACAGAGTCTCACTCTGTCACCCTACGTAGAGTGCAGTGGGGTGACAGCTCATGGCAACCTCTAACTCTTGAGCTCAAGTGATCCTCTTGCCTCAGCTTCCTGAGCAGCTGGGAATATAGGCACTTGCCACAATGCCAAGCTCTTTTTAGTAGAGACAGGGTCTCACTCTTGCTCAGAGTGGTCTTGAACTCCTGAGCTCAAGCAATCCGTCCACCTCGGCCTCCTAGAGTACTAGGATTACAGGCATGAGCCACAGTGCCCAGCCAGAGACAGGTCTTGGCTGTCAAATTTAAATTTCTTAAATGGGAATTGGAAGAAATACTGCTTGGACAACCTCAGCCTTCTCAGTAAAGTAGAAGGCAGAGATATTTGTTTAAATGAGTATCAGATAATTTGGAACATACACTATGGGAATTATATAAAAGGATAAACAAGATAAATAAAGGAATGATTACTGAACAACCCCAATAAAGTTAAAAATTCTGCTTAAGTTTATAGCGTACCCAACACTGTTTTATGATTTATACTAATAACACTGGGTAGTTTGCCTCAATGAATCCCCAACAATAAAAAACTAAATAAAAATTAAAATAAATCACAGGGTCGTTTGGAAATAAAAATGAAAAAGCAAATAATGGGGATTACCCAAGTTTAGAGACAGATAAGAAAGAAAAGGTAGAAAGTCAAGGCAAAGCCAGGCACAGTGGCCGATGCCTATAATCCCAGCACTTTAGGGGCCAATTCAGAAGGATCACATGAGCCCAAGAGTTTAGCCTGGGCAAACACCATGAGACCCTGTCTCTAAAAAAATATATATATATTAGTGGGGTATGGCAGCATGTGCCTGTAGAAGGCCCAGATGTTTGGGAGGCAGAAGTGGAAGAGTTGCTTGAGACCACAAGTTCAAGGTTGCTACCACAACCAGGATGTCAAGAGACTCTATCTCTTTAAAAAATAAAAATGAAGGCTCGGTGCCTGTGGCTCAATCAGCTTAAGGCGTCAGCCACGTACACCTAAGGTGGCGGGTTTGAATCCCCAGCCCAGGCCGCCAAACAACAATGATGGTTGCAACCAAAAAATGGCCGGGCGTTGTGTTGGGTGCCTGTGGTCCCAGCTACTTGGGAGGCTGAGGCAGGAGACTCGCTTGAGCTCAGGAGTTGGAGGTTGCTATGAGCTGTGATGCCATGGCACTCTACTCAGGGAGATAGCTTGAGGCTCTGTCTCAAAAAAAAAATAAAAATAAAAATAAAAATGAAAAAAAGTGGCCCAGTCTAGTGGTTCACACCTGTAATCCTAACATTCTAGGAGGCCAAGGCAGGTGCATCACCTGAGCTCAGGAGTTCAAGACCAGCCTAAGCAAGAGCAAGACCCCATCTCTACTAAAAATAGAAAAATTAGCCCGGTGTTGTGGTAGGCTCCTGTAGTCCCAGCTACTCAGGAAACCGAGGCAAGAGGATCTCTCTCTTTTTTTTTTTTTTGAAAGAACCAAAGATTTAATGGGCACCAAGTCATCACCTGGAAGTCAGAGGGGTCATGGCAGGAATAGGGTTCTTCATGGTAGAGAGTAGACTTGGTAGATTTCTATGCTGGAGTCAGAAACTGACTCTGTGATCTGGCGCACCCAATGCAGGTGTGGGTAATTCCCCTGTTCCACAGGCAAGGTAATCACCTCAGCCACTTCATAAGGGTGCACAGAACAAACAAAATCTGTCAAAGCTGGGACCAAGGAACTCTGTATTTTAACCATCATCAGCACCTCACTGTCTTCCTCGTCTTTCCCTTCTACTCATAAATGGATGTAACCTGAGGGATGAGGTTGATGCAGGCTGTTAGGCACTTCTCCACTACAGCCCTGGCGATCTCCTTGGCGATCTTGTTGGGGCAAGTGATGAAGGCTGAGGAGACGGAGCCTGGAGCCTAGAATGTAGCTAGAGCCTGAGGGTGGTGAGGACTGGGATGGTGGGCGGGGGAGGCTTCCAGAAGCCATGGACAGCAGGGCTCAGGGAACCAACAGAAGGCGAGAAGCCACTGTGGCAGCGCCAGTATCCAAAGAACCAACAGCAGCAGAGCAAGCCCCTCTACTGAGCAAGATTGTGGGAACCCACACCCCACTCACACAGCCTTTGCTGGTAGAGGAGAGTTGATCTCAAACACCACACGTTACACAGAGGAAAAAAGCCCAAGCTCAGGAAGAGCAGCTTCCACAAGAGCATCTCTTGAGCCCCATAGTTTGAAGTTGCTGTGAGCTATGACACCATGCATTCTACCCAGGGCAACAGATTGAGACTCTGTCTCAAACATACAAACCAACAATAAAAGAACAGGTAACTTAATCAAGAGAAACCTATTTCTCTTAGTTCCAACGGGTGGAAAGTCCAAGAACAAGGTGCTGGTTGATTAAAGGACTCTTTCCCTGACTTTCGGATGGCCTTTCCTCCATGGGTGCACAGGAGGGAAGACAGATTCTCCCTCTTCCTTTTCTTCTAAGGCACTTATCCCATAATAAATAATCAACCCTCATGATTCACTCTAACACTATTCACCTCCCAAAGGCTCCATCTCCAAATACCATCACATTGAGTGGTCAGGGCTTCAACATATGAAGTTTGAAAGGACACAAACCTCCAGTCCATAACAAGTATCTGTTCAGGTCCCTTTGTCCTTTTATTGTTGAGTTGTAAAAGTTATTTATTTACTTTGGATTCTAGACTCTTATGTGTGGGTTATCTTTTCACTTCCTTCTTTTTTGCTAAGGCTTGGAACTACTTTTATTTTTTCCAGATTTTTGAGGTATAATTCATCTTTTCACTTTCTTGATAGTCTTTTGAAGTACAAAGCACAAGTTTTTTCAATATTTATTAAGTCCAGTTTATTCATTTTTCCTTTGGTTGCTTGTCCCTTTTTTTTTTTTCAGTCTCAGTCACCTGGGTAGGAGAGTGTCATAGCTCACAGTGATCCTCTTGCCTTAGCCTTCTGAGTAGCTGAGACTACAGGAACCCACCACATATCACTAGCTTTTATAGTTTTAGTAGAGACAGGGTCTTGCTCTTGTTCCAGCTGGTCTCCAACTCTTCAGCTCAGGCAGTCGACTCACCTCAGCCTCCCAGAGTGCTAGAATTGCAGATATGGGGCACCATGCCTGGCTGGTTACTTGTGCTTTAAATGTCATATCTAAGAAAACACTAATCTAAGGCCATGAAGATTTATTATCTATATTTTCTTCTTCTTTTTTTTATTGTTTGGAGTTCGTTGAGGGTACAAAGAATTAGGTTACACCGCTTGCATTTAATAGGTAATCCCTCCTACAGTTGTGCTATATTTTCTTCTAAGAATAGACTTTGGTCTATTTTGAAATTTTTGGGTTTTTTTTTTTTTTTTTGCTTTTTCTTTTGAGACAGAGTCTATGTTGCCCTCTGTAGAGTGCTTTTGTATCACAGCTCACAGTAACCTCAAACTCCTGGGCTTAGGTGATTCTCTTGCCTCAGCCTCCCGAGTAGCTGGGACTACAGGCGCCCATCACAATGCCTGGCTATTTTTTGTTGCAGTTGTCAGTGTTGTTTGGCAAGCTCGGACTGGATTTGAACCTGCCAGATCAGGTGTATGTGGCTGGTACCCTAGCTGCTGAGCTACAGGTGCTGAGCCTGTTTGTTTTTTTATCAGGCCCAAATGAGGCTCAAACTTGTTGCTCCTTGTATAGGGGCCAGCATTCTAACCACTGAGCTACGGCAGCCAGCTCCTTTGGTCTATTTTGAATTAATTTTTGTAAGTGATGTCATCTGACCACTTTTCAGAATATATGACATGGCTAACCATAAAGCCTACTCAGTAAAAAAAATGCAATATCTCCTCTTGCCATACCAGCCAAATTTACCACTAAAGCAGCCAATTCCTACTATTTCCAGATGAGATGAAAGGTATGTCAAAAGGACAGAGCTGGAGCAGTAAGCGCCCAGCTTACTCAATAATGAGTACCAACCATTCAAGAGGTGTCCAACTTTTTCTTCTCTGCTCACACTAGAAAAAGAAGAGTTGTCTTGGGCCACACACTAAATAAACACTAATGAAGTCTGATCCACAAAAAAAGGTCTGTGAATACTTTCCGTGATATCCAATACCACAGATAAGCAAAAATAGTCCTCACAAAGTCAGATTGGACATCCTTGCTTTAAGCCAAAGCAGGGAGAAGGCAGGCGAGCTCCCACTGACTGCTGAGTAAGTGCAGCTATCACCACTCAGCCAGGGTATAAGCCAACCCCCTGGACCTCTAATAGTAATGGTTGTCTTTTTCTTCCCCCTTTACCTACCCAAGTTCAAAAGGAAAAGGAATATGTCAATATAAACCATTTCTGTCCTTTCCATCCCTTTCCCTGTCACATCAAATCTCGCACATGTTCTCAATAGTAAAGGGCAATTAGATAAATGTAAAAGAAAAGAGTAAAGAAATATTAAGGAAACAAGAGAAAGAAATCCACTGGTCTTAGCTTCTCTTGATCCTCAGTCAACCTTTATAAAATCTTGCCACGGATTAGCACATTTGGCAGCAAAGAAACAGTTTAGAATGTATGGAAAGCTTAAGAATTAAGAGTAGGGTGGCGCCTGTGGTTCAAAGGAGTAAGGCGCAGGCCCCCCCCATATGCTGGAGGTGGTGGGTTCAAACCCAGCCCCAGCCAAAAACTGCAAAAAAAAAAAAAATTAAAAGTAGTCTCAGAAGGCTTAATGGATACCACTGACCTGGGAATGCACGAACTCTCCCCTTCTAAACTTAAGATACATGTGTGAGGCTGAGGTAAATCTCAGTTTCCTCTTTTTTTTTGAGACAGAGTCTCACTTTGTCACTCTCGGTAGAATGCTGTGGCGTCATAGCTCATAGCAACCTCAAACTCTTGAACTCAAGCGATTCTCTTGCCTCAGCCTCCCAAGTAGCTGGGACTACAGGCACCCACCACAACGCCCGGCTATTTTTTGGTTGTAATTGTCATTGTTTGGCAGGCCCAGGCTGGATTCAAACCCACCAGCTCTGGTGTATGTGGCTGGCACCCTAGCTGCTGAGCTACTGGCCCCAAGCCCAATTTCCTCATTTCTGAAACAGAAATGGTGATAACACTTGTATCTAACCTACAACTCAAGAATGAATAAAATCATATCTACAAAATAAGGTCTTGGGAGGAAAAGTGTTACATAAGTTCTGAGCCTTAAAGTTATTGTTTTTATAACATATGAAATTATAACATATTTTAATATTTTGAATACAAGAATCACTGTTTTTTTTTAAAAATCAAACTCAATTAAGTCAGACATTCAAGAGTCTGGGTGAGTCTCTCACTGAATAATGAGCAAGCCTAGATTTGTCATTCTCTGTAACCCACAAAAAGTACCATCCCCCATTTCTTTTCCCAACAAATTAACAAAGAGGACAAAACTAAACTTGGAAAAAAGTCTCTGATACCAAAAGGGTGAACAGGAAAGAGGCAAAAACTGAACTATCGTAACCAAATAACCATAGGTTATTGGTTATTGCAGCAAAGCAGTCTCTTCACTGCTTACAAAGATTGATATTCTCATGTAGTCTTTTTTTTTTTTTTTTTTTGGAGACGGAGCCTCAAGCTATCCCCCTGGGTAGAGTGCCATGGCATCACAGCTCATAGCAACCTCCAACTCCTGGGCTCAAGCGAGTTTCCTGCCTCTGCCTCCCAAGTAGCTGGGACCACAGGCACCCACCACAACGTCCGGCCATTTTTTGGTTGCAGCCATCATTGTTGTTTGGTGGGCCAGGGCTGGGGATTCGAACCCGCCACCTTAGGTGTATGTGGCTGACGCCTTAGTCGGCCGAGCCTCTCATGTAGTCTTTTGAAGGAAAAAATGGCTGTAAATTTTCTGACACTTCAATATTTTTAAAATATTGGCTCATACCTGTAATCCCAGCACTCTGGGAGGCCAAGGTGGGAGGATGGCTTGAGCTCAGGAGTTCAAGACCAGCCTGAACAAGAGAAAGACCCCCATTTCCACTAAAAATAAGAAAACTAGCTGGGCATTGTGGTGGGTGCCTGTAGTACCAGGTACTTGGGAGGCTAAGGCAGGAGGATCACTCAAACACAGGAGTCTGACGGTGCTATGAGCTAGGCTGACGCCATAGCACTCTAAGCCTGGGCAACAGAGTGAGACTGACTCAAATAAAAGAAAAATGACCAAAGTATATTTTACTAAAGAGTTAAATTACATCGGCTCGGCGCCTGTGGCTCAAGTGGTTAAGGCGCCAGCCACGTACACCTAAGGTGGCGGGTTCGAATCCCCAGCCCGGGCCCGCCAAACAACAATGATGGCTGCAACCAAAAAATGGCCGGGCGTTGTGGCAGGCACCTGTGGTCCCAGCTACTTGGGAGACGGAGGCAGGAGACTCGCTTG
>CAUYQV010161540.1:0-10851 GCA_963574575.1 Galagoides demidoff | reverse complement strand
TACTTGAAATAGAAAATAAATAAAGATACAAGGGACTTGTATCTTTGGGGACTTTAACACCCCTATTTCAGAGCTGGACAGATACTTGAAAAGAAACTAAACAAAGATACAATGTGACCCTAGAACAATTGGGCTTAATGGACATATACAGAACACTCTATCCCAAAGCTAAGGAATATATGTTCTTCTCATCAGCCCATAGAACATTCTCCAAAATAAATCATATCCTAGGACACAAATAAAATCTGAAAAAAATCAAAATAATTGAAATTATACCTTGTATCTTTTCAGACCACAAGGAAATAAAGGTAGAACTCAACTCCAATAAAAATTTTCATCCTCCCACAAAGGCATGGAAACTAAACCTTATGCTGAATGACAGTTGGGTCAAAGAAGAGATAATGGAAGAAATCATTAACTTCATTGAACATAACATCAGTGAAGACACAAGCCACCAAACCCTGTGGGATACTGCAAAAGCAGTCCTAAGAGGGAAATTTATCACATTAGATGCCTACATCTGAAAAAGAGAAACAGCACACATCAACAATTCAATGACTCATCATAAAGAAATGGAAAAAGAAGAGCAATCCAATCCCAAACCTAGCAGAAGAAAGGAAATAACTCAGATTAAATCAGAAATTGAAAACAAGGGAATCATTCAGGAAATTAATGAAACAAAAAGTTGGTTCTTTGAAAATATAAATAAAATTGATAAACCACTAGCCAGATTAACTAAAATCAGAAAAGTAAAATCTTTAATAACCTCAATCAGAAATTAAAAGGAGGAAATAATGACTGATACCACAGAGATGTAAGAGTTTTACAAAAAACTCCTATGCCCAGAAATTTGACAATGTGGAGGAAATGGACCAGTACCTGGAATCACACCACCTTCCCAGACTTAACTAGGAAGATATAGATATCATGAACTGACAAACATCAAGCACTGAGATTGAATAAACAATAAAAAAAGCTTCCAATGACAACAACAACATCAACAACAAGCCTGGAACTAGATGGCATCACACCAAACTTCTACCAAACCTTCAAAGATGAGCTTGTACCTATACTGCAGAACCTATTCCAAAACATTGAGAAGGAAGGAATTTTCCCCAACATGTTCTAGGAAGCAAACATCACCTTCATTCCAAAAACAGGAAAGGACCTAACTATAAAGGGGAACTACAGACCAATTTCACTAATTAATATCAATGAAAAAATGCTCAACAAAATCTTGGCTAATAGATTGCAACTACACATTAAAAAAATTATACATCACACTCAAGTAGGTTCCATCCCAGGGATGCAAGGTGGTTTAAAACGCAAATCCATAAATGTAATTTACCATATCAAAGAAGCAAAAACAAAGACCATATTATCCTCTCGATAGATGCAGTAAAACCATTTGACAAAATTCAACATCCTTCTCTAACAAGAACACTTAATGTAGAAGGCATAGGTGGCATTTTTAAAAAGCTGATTGAAGCTATCTATGACAAACCCACAGCTAATATCATACTGAATGGAGTAAAACTGAAAGCTTTTCCACTTAGAACTGAAACCAGACAAGGACTTCCACTATAACTGAGAGAAGATACCTGGGAAAGTTGAGGTCTAGGAGAACAGAAGTCTTCCCAAGGGGACCCCAAGGATATAACAGCAGCATCCTCTCCATGGTGACTCAGTTCTTAGGCATTTGTAGACTTAACTTCCTGGGACCTAGAAATTTCCAATTCTGTGAAATCCCATAGTTCTGTGGGGGCTGGAACAGCATCTCCCACTTGATTCAAACTGACCAATTAGAAAGGTACCTGTGATTTGGAACTTTTTGACTAGAGATAAAAAGGGAAAGACTAAGCCAGTTAGGGAGCATGGCCATTTTGAATTCTTCTATGCTGTTAGCTTTGTTGGCTAAATAAAAGCCTTTTTCCTCTTAAATGGGATGTTTTGGTGCCCTTTTTCTCCATAGTGTCTTGTCTTTCTGCAACATAGCCACCACTATTCAACATAATTCTGGAAGTTCTAGCCAATGCAGTCAGGCAACAGAGGATA
The DNA here is from genome assembly GCA_963574575.1 of Galagoides demidoff. Lineage (NCBI taxonomy): Eukaryota > Metazoa > Chordata > Mammalia > Primates > Galagidae > Galagoides > Galagoides demidoff. The sequence goes on along the minus strand of CAUYQV010161540.1, from coordinate 8,796 downwards.
TAAAGGGCATCCAAATGGAGGCAGAGGATGTGGAACTCTTGCTCTTTGCTGATGATATTATTTTATGCTTAGAAAACCCCAGAGACTTGGCTTGGCACTTATAGCTCAGCGGCTAGGGTGCCAGCTACATACACTGGAGCTGGCAGGTTTGAATCCAGCCTGGGCCTGCCAAACAACAATAACAACTGTAACAAAAAATAGCCGGGCATTGTGGCAGGTGCCTATAATCCCAGCTACTTGAGAGGCTGAGGCAAGAGAATCACTTAAGCCCAAGAGTTTGAGGTTGCTGTGAGCTGTGACACCATGACAGTCTACCCAGGGCGACAAAGTGAGACTCTGTTTCAAAAAAAAAAAAAAAGAAAGAAAGAAAAAGAAAAGAAAAGATTGAGTTTGTGAGACTCAATCACAAACCTCCTTGAAGTGATCCAGAAAACAGTAATGTCTCAGGGTGTAAAAGCAATGTCCACAAATCAGCAACCTTTGTATATGCATTGGTATAACAACCATGTTGAGAAGAAATCAAGAACACAAGTCCCTTCACAGTTGCTTCAGAGAAAATGAATTACCTGGGAATATATCTAACAAAAGGGGTGAAGGTCCTCTACATAGAGAATTATGAAACTCTAAGAAAAAAATAGCATAAGGCATTAACAAATGGAAGAACATACCATACTCTTGGTCAGGAAGAATCACCATTGTTAGAATGTCTATTCTACCCAGACAATCTACAGATTCAATGCAATCCCCATTAAAATCCCAACATCATACTTGGAAGAACTAGAACAAATAATACTTCATATTTTACGGAAGCAGTAAAAAAACCCATATGGTACTTCATTTTGTATGGAAGCAGGAAAAAACCTGAAGGAAAAGAAATCATTTTATCAAAAAGACCACCTGTACTTGAATGGTTATTGCTACATAATTCACAATCGCAAAGATGTAGAATCAACCCACATGCCCATCATTTCATGTTGGATTAACAAAATATGGTATATGTGTACCATGGAGTACTACTCAGTCATGAGTAAAGATGATTTAATGTCTTTTTTGACAAACTGGATGGAACTGGAGACTATTCTCCCAAGTGAAGGATCTAAAGAATGGAAAAATCAACATCACATGCACTCACTGTTAAATTAGAACTAAACAATGAGCACACATGGGCACAGAGGGAAGGAAAACTCAGTGGAAATCAAGTGGGTGGGGGGAGAAGGGGTGGAGAATAACCTAATGGGTACAGCGAACACTATTTGGGTAAAGGGACATTGATTGTCAGGACTCAAGCATTAGAAAAATGATCCATGTAACCTAAAACATTTGTACCCCCTTAATATTTTGAAAAAAAAAATATGGTACAACCCATAAAAAAATTTTAATTTTAAGCTGTGACATGTGCATATATAAGAAGGAAGGACAGAACCCTGAGGAGAACTGGGTGGTTATAAGTTTGTGAATCCTGCTGCCCCAACATCAGCCCATATTGTCATCAAAACAAGCTTTCCCTTGTTCCAGGCCTGTGGAGTTCCCAGCTGACAGTGAGATTCTGAGACAGCCATGACTTGCATGACCGGAGGGCTCCTGGAGCAGGGACAGAGACTCAAGGGCAATGGTCCCCATGTGGCTCAGCGCAGCACCAGCCCTGCCTTGTCAGAGGCTCCCAGGTCCCAACCTCCTTTGTGTAGGATGTGGCTACCTGGCCTTGGGAGTAACAGGTGTGGCTCTCGGAGGCTGTGCCTGGAGGCTCAGCTGCCTCTGAGTACGTCTCCTTCTCCACACCAGGGAGTTTCTCCAAGGTGAGCCCTTTGTTTTTAAGGAAGAGAAATACCTCTTGAGCTCTGGGACATCATACATTCTCCAATAAAGCTTAGAGCTGAGGACAGCATTCTGGTGGACACACTGGTGGTCTGAGCATTTCCTCAGTTTATGTTGTTTTACTTCTAGCCACCTCAACCCTGGTGTCTGCTCCAGACTTGAAGTTGCCTCAAGAAGCCTGGGCAGGGGAGGTATGTATTGACAAAGGGGGAAGGAGGGAGGCTCCTTGGGTGTTGGAAATGTTCTTACTTTGATGTGGGGGTTACTTCAGTATTTATAAATACAAGGCTTCATTAATAATACACTTGTGATCTACACACTTCTCTGTATTTATTAAATCTCAACACATTAAAAAAAACCTGAGTGGTGAGTATGTGGGTATTATTAGAGGGTATGTACTAGTGATCTCTGTTTTCTATATTTGCAATATTTAATTATTTGTATTTAGCAAAAAAGGAGGCAAAGAAACATGTTACTGTGAGTGACATCTCTGTGTGTGTTTGTGTGTGTACACACACACGAGGTGATATGGTAGAGGTCCCAGTAAACATGTGGGTGTGATGGGGTGACAATGCGGAGGTCCAGCTGAGAATATAGAGGTCCCAGTAAGACATAGAGGTTCAGGTGAGAAAGTGGAGTTTCAGGCAGGAACATGGAGGTGCAGATGGGAATGTGGAGGTCCCAGTGGGAAAGTGGAGGTCCAGATGAAAACATGGCGGTCCGGGTAAGACCTGGAGGTTCAGGTGAGAACATGGAGGTCCAGGCAGGAGCATAGAGGTCCAGATAGGAATGTAGAGGTCCAGTGAGAAAATGGAGGTTTAGATGAGAACATGAGGTCCAGTGAGTACTTGGAGGTCCAGATGACAATGTAGAGGTCTAGGTGAGAACTGGGCTTGTCATGGGTGAGAACATGGAAGGTCCCTCACCCCTTCCAGGTGCTCTCCCTCCTCAGTCAGGGTGGGGGTGATACTTAGAGGGTTAGAAATTCCCCTTGGTAAACTACCCTTGGTGATGGTGGGGGGAATCCTGGATCTCCAGGGTCCAAGACCCCCAAATCCTGTCTCAGGTGTGTCCCCCAGTGCACTTGGCCCTGGGCTACTCCTCAGGGGTTCCTGGTCTCCTTTTAAGGGGAGCTTTTTCTAAGCCAGGACAGAGCAGATGGGGCAGGAGCACTGGTCATCCATTCCCAGGTCAAGTTGATCTCAAGGTTGCCTTCCAAGGAGGGAGCCATCTCTGGGCCCACTTTCTCCCTGGGACTGGGAGAAGATGGTATGTGAGGATGGGGCAGTGGCTTCTCCAGCTCTGAGTCCTCCTGCAGGGACTCAGATATATAACAGGGCTGTGTCTAAGACTGAGCTCTGAACCCCAGTCCTACACAACCTGTTCTGTGGACCCTGCCAATATCAGGATGCGCTGGCTGCCTGAGACAAGGTCCACCCTCTGAGGGAGAGAGGGTACAGGGGCCTGAGGTCTATATCCTGATTCAGCTTCTGCTGAAAGGAACCTCATGCTACAGAGAAGGGCACAAAGAGGGGGCCCCAGGAGCACCAGGCTCTGAGAAAGGACATCTGCAGAAGCCCAACTTACTCTGGGCCTTTACACACTGCATCAGAGACCCACGAGGTTCCCAGGCACAGAAACAGGATGAAATGTGGTTGGTCACTTCAGTTATCTGAAGGTTGGAGTTAAGGCTCAGGGCTGAGTCCTGTAGAGGCCTTGCTGGTCAGCCCTCATCCTGAGAAGGGTGATGAAATAGGACTCACTCTCCACTCACCCCCAAGCCCTCAGGGCTCACCCTTGATTTGACTGACCAAAGCCAGCGTGGGTACAGGACTCCTCAGATGGGGTACGAGTGCCGTGGGCTTGTGCACTGCTGGGTGGGAAGGAGGTGGTGTGTAGCAATCTTCAACCAGCTTCTACTCATCTCCACATAGATAGGTAAGTCTCATGGAGAGTACAAAAGGGGAGCATGCATGTGTCTACTCTGACAGTCAATTACCACAACGCTCATATGGCAGATCCCAGAGTGAGGGGAACTTCTTAGAGTTGGGATGATGGTGCACACGGTCGGCTTTTACTGTTTACTAAGGAGAATAAGGAGAGGAGATGAAGACAATAAATACTGCCAAATGCAGCTCTTCACGTAAGTGTGTGGCTCCCCACGCACACACCCAGGTGCCAGCAGCCCAGCGGTTCCCACGCACATACCCAGGCATCACCAGCCCAGTGGGTCCCAGGCACCACCAGCCTGGCGGGTCCCAGGCACACACCCAGGTGCCAGCAGCCTGGTGCCCCGTGAACCTTGTGTACAGCTTGTTTGTGAGAAGAGGAGGCTCTGACACATCTCCACTTAGAGATGCTGAATCTTGACTACACAGCAGTGGAAACATTTACACACACATCCCTACATTTCCAAATTTGTTGCTGTTGGTTTCATAGTTAATTGTGACATTGCTGACTCTGGACCAGAGTTTGCAAAATTTGTTTGCGAGGAAAGAAGTGTGTGTCTGAGGCCTTGAGATACTCTGTTGAGGAACCTTCTTTGAGACATCACTTCCATTTCCCAAATATTGGAGGACAAAAGAGGTTTCTTTTGTAAATGTGGAAGAATAGGATTTAATCCTACCTGTGTTTTCCCTATGAGACTAGTGGAATGATCCGTGTGGCAGGAGTGTTTTCTGGGGCAATAGACCCTCTGATTCCTGAGAGGGGAGCAGGAAGGAGGGCCTCGCGCGTGGGCGCGCGTGGGTGCCCAAGTGGTTCTTCCCTAACTCTGGGGCTCCCTGTTGCGCCAGACTTGGCTCACACATCAGCCTCATCACAGGGCCAAGAGAGAGCTCTGCTTGGTGCAGAGAGATAGGGACAGAGGGCATTTCATCGCCACTGTTCCACGGATTGCCCAAGCGTGGACCATATGGTTAGAAAAGATAGGGTGCTTGGAATTCCTCTGTGATATTGACCAATAATGTCACAGGCTTGAGCTGGAAGAGTTTCCTGATTTTATGCTTGAGGTACCAGTCACAGCATCTGGCACCAGCTACTGCCGCACGGGGTCAGAGCCTCACAGGCTGGAGCTGGAGATTTCTGTCCTTGCGAGCCAGAGGTAAGCTAAGTGTGGCTGAGTTTCCCCTACTGAGCTTCTCCAGGACTGATGGTGCTTTGTGAGTGTCGGGGACCCCAGGCTCCTCAGGAGCTGCCACAGAGGCACAGCCCCAGGGCCTGCGTCAGGGCTTTGTGCCCCTGTCAGGGCAGCTTCCATCTCTGTGTTAAGTGTGGAAATGTGCTCTAGAAATGACTGTGTATTATTGCCAATGAAAAAGTTACAACTAAATTGTACTTTATAGTAGTTTTATTCTCATCCCTCCATTTGTCAAACTGTGTCAAATACTGTCCCTCCAGCTATTTTATTCTCCTGATGCGAGAAGATGATCATCTGAGCTCTTGTCAGATTTTTCTCACTTTACTTCCATGGTGTGCTTTTAAATATTCAGCAACTATATTTCTGGGAAGACAACTCTGATTTGCACTGTTTCCTGATTCTGTGGTGTAAATACTCCCACTGGGCTGGTATCCAGCTGATAACTTGATGTCAGTCACCCAGGAGGGCTGGGAAGGGAGGTGTGCATGTGGCCTTGGGGGCAGGGCGGCCGCCTCACAGGCCACACTCTCCAGCTACGCACAGGCTCTGCCGGGACTGCAGTACATGCCCACCGCCAGCCAGGGTTGGAGGAAAGGACGTAGTTTATGCCCTCTGGTGCCACGTGAGGGTCACTACTGTCCTGCGCCAAGCAATGCTGCAAGTTTTCTTAGCTTGCCCACTATGGCCGGAAAGCATTTGAAACAGATGAGATGGTGAGGAGTCTGGTGTCCGAGTCAGGCTCCCCGGGATTAAAGTCCTAGCTCCACCGTTTAGTAGGTGCTCAGCTTTGGGAAAGCCGAGTGGAAAGCCCAGTCCAGGTCCTGGCACACCCCACACTCAGCAAGTGCCAGTTTGCTTCCACAATCTGCTTTCCTCACATGGCAGGTGGGCGGCTCAGTGAATGGCATTCAGAGCATCCAAGAGGGGTGGGAAGGCCGCAGAGTCACTGCCATCTGGGAGCAGGAACAGGGGTGCATGGCGGGTGGCTGGGTGGGTGGTCTGGGGGCGCAGAGCTCTGGGGCTGCTCAGAGGCCAGCGACTGTCATACCTGGGCAGGGCGTGAGCACAGTGAACCCCAAAGGAGTCACATCTTTCAAGTGGCAGCAGAACCACAGCAAGAATCAGGGTTTGCGATTTATTTTTCAGAGAAATGTTTGGAATGTGGCACATGCAGACGCCCACACAACCTACGTGTTTCCATCTAACACTTAACATGGGCAAGCACAGTAAGTCTGAGTGTGAGCTCCTCGAATTCCAAACGTTAAAACACACTGTGATGAGGAAGTGCTCCTTCACTGCTCGGACATGTTATCTCTCATCTCTGCAAACACTGCGGTGTTCCGTGATGTGAGGACCACACAGCCACTCTGCGCACTGAAACCAGCACGGGGCAGGGAGGCCACCATGGTCCACCTCGCACCTCGCCCTTCCTGGTGCCTCCCACACCTTCTTGGGTGACACAGAAGTTGGTGCCCGTCACTTTGCAGTGATCCCTCCACGTCTGTTGGCCCTGTCTCCTGAACACCTGCCAGCGTGGCCTTTGTGGCCAGAAGAGCTGGTGTGAGTTCCATCCTGGCCACTTTTCACTGTGACAACTTGGTAAGGTAACCCTTATAAATCCCAGTTTCCTTATCCATGAATGATGGAGAATAGTGTTTCTAAGTTATAAGGAATTTGGGGGGAAGTCAAAACTAAAAAAATGGATGTATAAATTTAAATAAGCAACATAAATGGTAATGACTATTGATGTTGTCATTTTAGGACATAAACACAGAGGCAGGAGTCTCCACTCTTTCATAAAATATTTCTGAACTAACTAGAGTAAAAAGTCCTTCTCAACCCCTCATTACACTCTCACTCTGACTAACCTGGAATCACACATTTTTGTATAACTAAGATTTAATAAATGACCTTAAAGAATTCAGAAATTAGAATCATTCAACATGAGTTATAAAATAACAAATTAAGAATGTCCTGAAAACATTTTCAGGAATCAGGGAAATAAAGGTGACATAAATAATTTGTAGAAGAATTAAGTAGAACTTCCAGAAATAAAATATTAAACAAATGATAAAACCTCAGTAGGTGGATTCAGAAGAAAATTAACAAAACTGAGATGAAAATTGGTGGATTGTAAAATAGGCCCCAAATATTCACAAGTAGAAATATTGAAGGGAAACCGTGGAAGAATAGAAAGTCTCACAGGAGAGCTCAAACGTACGAAGGGCTCCTAAGAAGGGCTGAGAGAAAGTGGAGCACAGAAGACAGGTGGAAAGCAAAGCAATGTGTGTAGAAATGGGAACGTCTGGATTAATCTCAAGCAGCATTCAAAGAGGAAATGATGCCGACACATCGCAGGGGAGCTGCAAATCAACCGACTGGGGAAACCTCAAAAGGAGTCAGCGAAAGTAAGCACGTTTATCGTTTCCAGTTGACTTGGAGTCCTTGGAATACTTGCAAGAGCTCATCTGCTGACTCTTCCTCCCTGTTATATTAGGTCTGTTGCAAAGGCAGGGGGAGGACAGCGATGACAGCTGTGGAGACAGCACAGGGCGGTGTGAATTCACGTTTCCACGGGCTGAGCAGAGGCACCTCGTTGAACACCCAGGGCTTTTGGAGAGTACCCCAGAAAGGGCGCACATTAGTGTCAGGGTGAGAGTGGATGTGGGGTGAGGGCTCCTCTGTGCCATCTCTGCAGAGCCTGAAACCAGCCTGAAAAGGATGAACTGATCTACAAGCAGATTAATTTCCTTCTGGAGAAAAAGTCCTCAACCAGCACTGATGGGAGACGCCAAGATGCAGCCGTGATCACAGCACAAGGGATATTTGCCCCACTTAAGTCTCATGTTTAAATCGATCCTTGGCATTGGAGGTGGGGCCTGGTGGGAGGTGTGTGAGTCCCGGGGGGCAGGTTCCTCCTGAATAGCTGGGTGCCTTCCTTGCTGTGACATCTTGCTCTGCTAGTTCCCATGGGAGCTGGTTGTTGGAAAGAGTCTGGACCCTGCCTGTCTCCTGCTGCTCTGTGGTTTCCTCACATGCTGGCTCTTCTTCCCCTCCTGCCCTGAGCAGACACAGCCTGAAGTCCCCCCAGGGGTGGACGCTGGTGCTGTGCTTCTTGTACAGTTTGAAAACTCCTGAGCCAAATAAACCTTTTTATTATTAATGGCCCAGCCTCAGGTATTCTTTTAGACCAACACAAATTGACTAAATTTGAAAGAAACATTTCATCTTCTTGTTATATCTGTAGTAGTTATTATGAAATGCCTCTCTTTGCCTCTAGTAGTATCTCTTGACTCAAAACGTATTTTGTCTTATGTTAACATAACCTCACTGGCTTTCTGTAGAAACTATGACTCTCATAAAGAGCACATAGTTGGAAACTTTTTCTTTTAAAAAATCCAATATGAAAAGCTTTGTCATAATTGAAGTGTTTAGTTCATTTACATTTAACTTAATTACATTCATAGTTGGATGGCCATTCTAGTGTCTTACAATTTGTTTTCTGCTTAATGTATCTGTCCTTAATTCTTTATTATCCCTTTCCTTCTTTGAATAACCAAGTATTTGTATTGCTTCATCTCCTCCTCCTGCTTTGCCCTCATAGTTATATATCTTTTTATTTCCTATCGTTTAGGACATGCATAACAGAATAAAAATCTACCTTTAGAAATTAGCAACTTGGCTCGGCGCCTGTGGCTCAGTCGGCTAAGGCGCCAGCCACATACACCCAAGGTGGCGGGTTCGAATCCCCAGCCCGGGCCCGCCAAACAACAATGATGGCTGCAACCAAAAAATGGCCGGACGTTGTGACGGGTGCCTGTGGTCCCAGCTACTTGGGAGGC
>CAUYQV010161539.1:0-13116 GCA_963574575.1 Galagoides demidoff | reverse complement strand
CAGTCTGGTCTCGAACTCCTGGATTCAAGCAATCCTCTCACTTCAGCCTCCCAGGGTGCTAAGATTACAGGCACGAGCCAGTGTACCTGGCCTTCAAGAGCATCTTTACAATGATGAATCTTTTTTTTTTTTTTTTTTTTTGAGATGGAGCCTCAAGCTATCCTCCTGGTGGGTAGAGTGCCATGGCATAACAGCTCATAGCAACCTCCAACTCCTGGGCTCAAGCGAGTCTCCTGCCTCCACCTCCCAAGTAGCTGGGACCACAGGCGCCCGCCACAACGCCCGGCCATTTTTTGGTTGCAGCCATCATTGTTGTTTGGTGGGCCCAGGCTGAGGATTCGAACCAGCCACCTTAGGTGTACGTGGCTGGCGCCTTAGCCGATTGAGCCAAAGGCGCCGAGCCTTAAACTAGATTTTCTACCTTAGGGTAAATGGGAAATTCCTGAAAGTTCTCCTATAAAATTGTGCCTAGGAGAAATTCAGAGTTGGGGAAATGGAAGAATGCCACAGGGGGATAAGAGAGCCCAGCTTGCCCTATGCCCACCTCAGGAAACACATTGGTCTTGTACTGAGAAAGAACAGCAGGGACTCACCTTAATGTGGGAGAAAGGCCCATTTTGACATAAAAATACAAGTAGCATTTTCAAGTATCCTGTGATATCTGAGGCATTGGAAGGGCTTTGAGGACAGGGTTGCAAACCCTGAACCTAATAAAGGAAAGTCATCCATGCTATGCTAGAATGCCCATGACTTTGCAGAAAAGAGGATATTTGCCAGTATCAAAGAAACCCTGACGCAAGCTTGAGCAACTTCCTCATGAAGCAGCCAGTGCAGACAAAATAAACCTTCAGATAGACAACTGAGAAGCAATGAAGACAGAGGAAAACTTCAAGGTCTCCAGTAATCTCTAGGATGCTACATTCAAAATCTGACTCCCAGACCTTAACCTTCCTCACTACAGCAGTGACAGTGAGAGTCACACCCTTCTGGTTTGGTTTACATTCATCTAGCCCTTCTCCCTTCTCATTCTCCTTCAAAAGTTGCTGTTCTGGTGAGGCCTCCATTCAAGATGGATACACTCATTCCTGCTAATTTTAGCTGCTCCAGATCCAAATATCCACCTATCAGAGAGCACTCTACTTAGGAGAACCTCAAGTACCTCAGAATAACAAGGCCAAAACTCACTGCCAATCACCAGACTGGCTCTGCACAATAATAGCTATGGCCGCTGGCCATCACCTAGTAATTCCCGATGGCTGTTCCTGACTCCCTCTCCTGCAACCCATTCCTCAGTCCTGTCAGTTCCACTTCTTAAATGTTTCTCCAAAGTAGCTGTTGCTGCATCCCCACTGACAATGCCTTCCTCAGCCAAAATGAACCCTGAACATCTACTGCACATGTTGTCACTCATTTCCACAGTGTTGTTTCTGCACTCTGCCTCCCTCGGGACCCACCTAACATTTAGAAGGTGCTTAATAAGCAGCTTCTTAGTTAAGGTGCTTAACAAGAAGATGCTCTAACATTATTGCAGAGGGCACTACACTGTTCTGCACATACTGCATATAATCCCTACAACACCTGTTATTTTAAGATGGGGAAATTAAGGCATAAGGAAGTTAGCTAACTTGCCCAAGATAGTATACATTAAGTAAACCTGAATTCAACTCCAGTTAGCCTCTAGGCCCCATGCATTAATTGTTAAGTTCTACTGCTGTTCAATAAATGTTAGAGGATTGAATAGAATCAACCCCATCAAATGACATAAAGACTGAAAAGCATCCATGTAATTTTGCCTTTTGAAACATCAATAGTGATGTAAGCAAAACCCTTTGCAATAGGGCGATCAAAGCTGAACCCAGAATAGAGGAGATAAGGAGTGAGAAAAATGGCACTTTTAATCCACTTAACACATGTCATATCTCTTTTTTTTTTTTTTTTTGAGACAGAGCCTCAAGCTATCCCCGCTGGGTAGAGTGCTGTGGCATCACAGCTCACAGCAACCTCCAACTCCTGGGCTCAAGCGAGTCTCCTGCCTCAGCCTCCCAAGTAGCTGGGACCACAGGCACCCGCCATAACGCTCAGCTATTTTTTGGTTGCAGCCATCATTGTTGTTTGGTGGGCCCGGGCTGGATTGGAACCAGCCACCTTAGGTGTATGTGGCTGGTGCCTTAGCCACTTGAGCCACAGGCACGGAGCCCACATGTCATATCTCAAACCACATGCCAAGTGCTTTACATCCATCATATTTTTTAATCCTAGCAGCACTGGTAGGTACATATTACAATATTATCCCCATTTTACAGAAAAGGAAATTGAGTCAAAAGAGGTTAATTTTTTTGTTGTTGTTTTTGGAGACAGAGTCTTACTTTGCTACCCCCAGTAGAGTGGCATCAGAGCTCACAGTAACCTCAAACTCTTGGGCTCAAGTGATTCTCTTGCTTCAGCCTCTCAAATAGCTGGGACTACAGGCACCCACCACAATGCCTGGCTAATTTTAGAGATGAGGTCTCTCTCCGACTTGGGCTGCAATCCAACCACCTTGGCCTCCCAGAGTGCTAGGATTACAGGTGTGAGCCACAACACCCAGCCCTAAAAGAGATTAAGTAATTTGTCAAAAGATTATACTGCAAATAAATGGCAGAAATAGATTCTGACTTAATTCCTCTGACCCTAAAAGCCATGCTATCAGTCACAGGTCAGGGTTGATAGGAGTTTCAAATGCCAAATTGAAAAAAAGATATTTATTTCACACATGAATACATAAAGTATATTTTAGTGGCTGGTTTCAATAAAAGCATAACTAAGAAAACAATTTTTTCTTAAGCTTAAAATGCCTACTTTCCATTTATTTTAGCAAGGCAACTCCTCTCAGTATTCTTTTATCAGTTAGACTTTACAGAAATTACAACCAAAAGCATAAAGTTCTAGTTGCTAGCAGTATACTCATAAGACAAAAAAAAGGGGGGGGGGTAGGAGAACAGAACTACGTAGGCTGATATAATTACACGTCTGTAATGAGACTTATTTCCAAAATTCATACTTTAGCTATATTTTCACTTACAATTAACATATGCATTATCCCATTCTCAAAATGATATAAAATCATGGTAACGGGGGGGCACCTGTGGCTCAGTAAGTAGGACACCAGCCCCATTTACCAAGGGTGGCAGGTTCGAACCCAGCCCCGGCCAAACTGCAACAAAAAAATAGCCGGGCATTGTAGCCGGGTAGTCCCAGCTACTTGGGAGGCTGACGCAAGGGAATTGCCTAAGCCCAAGAGCTGGAGGTTGCTGTGAGCTGTGTTGCCACAGCACTCTACCAAGAGCGACAAAGTGAGACTCTGTCTCAAAAAAAAAAAAAACAATCATGGTAACTTCCAATATGCCCCCTTATTTTTTCGAGACAAAGTCTTACTTTGTCTCTCTTGGTAGAGTGCTGTGCTGTTATAGCTCGCAGCAACCTCAAACTCTTGGGCTCAAGCAATTCTTTTGCCTCAGCCTCCAAATAGCTGGGACTACAAGCACCTGCCACAATGCCCAGCTATTTTTTTAGAGACAGGGTCTCGCTCTAGCTCAGGCTGGTCTCAAACTTGTAAGCTCGGGCAATCTGTCTGCCTTAGCCTCCCAAAGTGCTGGGATTACAGGTGTGAGCCACTGCACCTGGCTGGGTTTTTCCTTTCTTTTTTTTATTTTTTAAGAGATGGGGCCTTGCTCTTGCTTGGGCTGGTCTTGAATCCGTGAGCTCAGGCAATCTACCTGCCTGGGCCTCCCAGAGTGCTAGGATTACAGGCATGAGCCACTGCACCTGGCCCCTAACTCTTTTTTAAAAAAACTACATTCACCATAGTCCTAAGATTGAAAATAACTTATTCTCTACTTTAGATTTCTTTCAATTGCTGACCACCTTAAAACTAAAATTAAAAGCACTCCCATATTACAATTTAATAATTTGGGGGTTAACAGTTTTTAAGAAAGCAAGTCAGGAGAGACAGAGGTATGTAATTATACACAGGAGTACTATAGACCTTTCGTCAAATTTATTTGATTTATACTTGGGAAAGACAAAGATTTCCATGTTTAGCAAAGTAAACCTAAGTTCAACTTGCTAAACTCCTTCCTCCATCATTTTAAAGAAAGGCTGAGGGGTCCTCTGCCCATTTTTCAATTAGGTTTTTTTTGTTTGTTTGTTTTCTTGCTGTTGAGTTGTTTGAGTTTCGTATATATTTTGGATATCAAACCCTTATTGGCCGTATGGCTTGTAAATATATCCACACAATCTGTAGGAATTTTTTTTTTTTTTTGAGACAGAGTGTCACTTTATCACCCTTGGTACAGTGCTGTGGCATCGCAGCTCACAGCAACCTCCAACTATTGGGCTGAAGCGATTCTCTTGCCTCAGCCTCCTGAGTAGCTGAGACTACAGGCACCAGCCACAACGCCCAGCTGTTTTTTGTTGCAGTTTGGCCGGACCAGTTCGAACCCACCATCCTCAGTATATGCGGCCAATGCCTAGCCACTGAGCCACAGGCACCGCCCAATCTGTAGGAATTAAAAAATGGGCAAGGGCCCTGGATAGAGATTTCTCAAAAGACTTAAAAATGGCCAACAGATATATTTTTAAATGTCAACATCACTAATCATTAGGGAAATGTATATTAAAATCATGATGAGATACCTTCTCACACCTGTCAGTATGGTTTTTATCAAATAAATGAAAGACGGCAGTGCCTGTGGCTCAAGGAGTAGGGCGCCGGCCCCATATACTGGAGGTGGTGGGTTTAAACCCGGCCCTGGCCAAAAACTGCAAAAAAAAATTAAAAAAATAAAAAAAAAGAAAGAAAGAAAAGAGATGTCTGCACCCCCATGTTCACTGTAACACTATTCTTTTTTTTTTTTTTTTTTTTTTTTGAGACGGAGCCTCAAGCTATTCCCCTGGGTAGAGTGCCATGGCATCACAGCTCATAGCAACCTCCAACTCCTGGGCTCAAGTGAGTCTACTGCCTCCACCTCCCAAGTAGCTGGGACCACAGGCGCCTGCCACAACGCCTGGCTATTTCTTGGTTGCAACCATCATTGTTGTTTGGCGGGCCCGGGCTGGGGATTCGAACCCACCACCTTAGGTGTACGTGGCTGGCGCCCTAGCTGATTGAGCCACAGGCGCCGAGCCAACACTATTCTTAATAACCAACTTATAGAATCAAGCAAAGCCTTAGTCAACAGATGCATAGATGATAAAAATGGGGTATATACACACAATAGAATACTATTCAGCCTTTAAAAAGACAGAAATCCTCACATTTGCAACAACATGGATAGATCTGGTGAACATTATGCTAAGTGAAACAAGTCAGGCACAGAAAGACAATATATGATTTTCCTTATACGCAGAATCTAAAACAAATGAACTCGAGCAGAACGGTAGTTACAGAGACTAGGGGGATGGTGGGCTGGGGAGATGATGGTCAAGGAGTACTAAATCTCAGACAAGAGGAATACATTTGAGGGGTTTTGTATTAGTTCTATTACCCGGTATAATGTCAACAGCTAATGGTATTGTATATTTCAAAAGGGCAAATGTTTTCAAAACTTAAAAATAAAAATACAGGCTAAGATTGAAGCTAGTGAGGTCCTAAGATTATTCATGATGTTCCAGGGCAAATTCAAGGCATCCTGTTTGAATGGCTTCAAAGGTTCTTCAACAATACTTGGTAAGAGAAATAAACACCATCCCTATGAAGTGGACTAGATGTTATCTAAAACACTCTGGAGAGGACTTAAGGGCTTGCCACTTATTACGTGACTACAGCCAGAGCTGCAGAAACCATATTAGTAAGCTGTGCTCCTGCAAACTAAATACAGTCACTGAAACAACTTACAAACACCAAATTTAATTTTCTGATTAATACCAGACAGGAATAACAATCAGCTTCTTTTTCATTGTCCTTAAAGTAAGTTAAGCATTGCTTTATACCACTGGCTGTTAATAGAACAAAGCAAACTCAACGAATGAAAACAATACTTTAGAAACCAGAAATCTACCAGAAGCCAGACTGGATAGCACACACTCCCCTTTCTTAGAAAAGCATTTACCATAACCAGCAGCCTCAGCCAATACTTCTACTTCAATACACCTAAGTCCAGCTATCTAGCCTGGGTCCTCTTTCACAAACAAGCCTTAGTTTTTGTTTTGTTTTTCTGAAACAGAGTCTCAAGCTGTCACCCTGAGTAGAATGCCGTAGGGTCATAGCTCACAGCAACCTCAAACTCTTGGTATTAAGTGATTCTCTTGCCTCAGCCTCCCAAGTAGCTGGGACTACTGGTGCCCCTCTCCCCAATGCCTGCCATTTTGTTGTTGTTGTTGCAATTGTCATTGTTGTTTTAGCTGGCACTGGCTGGACTTGAACCCACCAGCTTCAGTGTATGTGGGTATCCTATCCACTGAGCTACAGGCGCCGCCAAACAGGCCTTAGTTTTTTCATTTCCCAGCTAATTCAGAACGCCTGAAACCTTCCTCATCTTTCTAGGTCCACTTCAAAAGTCACTTCCTTTATGAACCTTTTCTGAGCCTCACCCTAACAAAATAGTTGACAATTAAGTCCTGCCACATTTTCTAGCTTATTGCTTTTCTAAATAAGTTCCTCAGGGCAGAAAACATCTGCACTTCCTCCAGTGCCTTGGCTCACACTTGTCCTCGCACTCTGGGAGGCCGAAGGGGGTGGATCGCCTGAGCTCCCGGGTTGGAGCCCAGCCTCAGCAATAGCCACACCCCTCTCTCAAAAAAAAAAAAAAATAAGAAAGAAAAAGAAAAAAAAATCGCCAGACGTTGTGGCAGGCATCTATAGTCCCAGCTACTCGGGAGGCTGAGGCAAAAGAACCGCTTGAGCCCAAGAGTTGGAGGTTGCTCTGAGTTATGACGCAGGGCACTCTACCGAGAGCAACAAAGTGAGACTGTTTCAAAAACAAACAAAAACATCTGCACTTAGCTCTATCTATCTCTTCCCCTTGGGCAGCAGCTGCCCAGAGAAGGAGCCCTCAATCAGCATGTCCTCTCAGAATGCAGACTCCAGTGCCAGCCCTGATTTCTAGCCCACCTCAATCAGGTCACATAAATTCTTCCCGCACCTTTACTAAGTCACCACACTGTCCCTTTACTCTCAAGAGAGTAAATGCACTTGGAGCCATGAGGTATATACCTTAGGTATACAACAGGTCCATTTCCTTTCAGAAACCTTAGATGAAATGCGGTAACAGGAAGGCACTCTTACCTGTTAAGCAGTGATGAAGCACTCATCTACAAATGGGATACAGATGCTCAGACCCCAAGCACCCGAGATGATCAAAAAGGGTGCTACAGGGGCAAACCAATTTATCAAACAGTCATCAGCAACCTTAAGAGTTTTTCTTCCTATTAACTCCCGTAGTGGCCACAATCTTACCAAAGCAGGCTCCAAAGAAGCTCACCATTCATCACCCAGTGAGGGCTGTAACCTGCTGAGACTAAACTCAGACATGATATTCTTCAACAAAGTCCCCCTTCCCCGCTGCCCAACGTTTACAGAGTTCAGACAATTCAAAACAGAACAGGCCTAGTTGTATTGACAGTGCCCATCAAGAGAATTGGACTACATGTCTCTAGATTACCTTGCAATCATTCCTTACTTTATTAAAACATCAGTAAAGGTAAGAATCCACTCTATTCTGGATATTTACCAAGTTTGCCACATAGAACGCCTCTATTTCAAGTTTCCGCACATAAGTCTCCAAGCCTCCCGCCTTCTTCCTGAGGTATCTCTAATTTGCAAACCGAGAAGTAAGGCAAACACAACCCAAAGTCAAAAATGGCAAACGACCAAAATGCTCCCCGTGCCAAATCTAAATTATCCATGCCTCCATACGACAGAGAAGTCCTCCCATCTCGACGGCGAGCAGGGAGCCCTTGTTCTAGGGATGATGGGGGGAAAGCCTCGGTGGGCAGGACCAGGCCGAGGCCGGCCAATGCCCAGCAACTCCCACCGGCGGCTGAGGCAGAAGGGTCGTTCCGGACGAGACGGCTCCCTCCCGGCCCCGCGGGCAACCCCGGCGGAACCCAATTCCCACCCGCCCGCCGTCCTGGCTCACCCCGCCCCGGTGGGCAGCGGCGCACCCCGGGCCCGGTCGGGCCAGCTGTTTGATGGACGCCTGCGGCCGTGCCGGGCTCACTCTCGGCGGCGCGCGGCGGGCCCGGGGCCGCTCGGCACCATCCTCCCCGCCGCTCCGGGGGCAGCGTCCGGCTCAGCGGGGCCCACGCGAGGACCAGAGGGTAACCAGACTCGCGCCGCGAAAACACAGGATCCAGTTAGGCTCCGGCCCCCGTGGTTTCCGGGTCGAAAAAAAAAAAACTAAAAAAAAAAAAAAAAAACGCCACGGCCACCGCTACCGTGACCTCCGACACCTGGCGTCCGACGGCGGCGCGGCCGGGACAAGATCCCTCAGACGCGTGAGGTGGAGACCACGCCTCCTGGCTGGGTCACGTGTGTGCGGACGTACGTGGAGGGCGTGATATATGTTTCTGGGTCTGTGTGAGTCTGGTGTGTGTATGTACTTCCGTGTGTATGTGGTGCGAATATGTGGGTTTGCGTAGGTCAATATACATGTTTTACAAGGGTGTGTGCAGTGCACATAATGTAGGTTGTGACCGCGCGTCTGTGGTGGTGTATTGGGAGTGAACGTGTCGGATGTGTGCAACGTACGCGTGTGTGGAGTGCGCACGCACAGGTTAAGTATATGTGGTGTGGGGCCGGGCGCGGTGGCTCACGCTATAATCCTGGCGCTCTGGGAGGCCGACGCGGGTGGATTGCCTGAGTTCACGGGTTCGAGACCAGCCTGGGCAAGAGCAAAACCCCCCCTCTCTAAAACTAGTCGGGCGTTATTGGCGGGTGCCTGTAGTTTGAGCTACTCCTGAGGCTGAGGGAAGAGGATCACATGAGCCCAAGAGTTTGAAGTTGCTATGAGCTGTGATGCCATGGCACTCTACCTAGGGGGATAGCTTGAGGCTCTGTCTCAAAAAAAAAAAAAAACAAAAAAAAACCAATTCAACAAGAAAAATGCAAATAACCCCAGTAAAGAGTGAGCAACACACAGGAAGAGACATCTTTCAAAAGAAGACGTACAAGCAGCCAGCAAACATATGGAAAAAATACTGAACACCACCAATTAGCAGAGAAGTGTAAACTAAAACCACAGTGAGATGGCAGTGCCCGTAGCTCAATTGGCAGGGCACCAACCACATACACCAAGGGTAGCAGGTTAGAACCCAGCCTGGGCCTACTAAACAACAATGACAAAACTGCAACCAAAACATAGCCAGGTGTTGCGGCAAGTGCCTGTAGTCCCAGCTACTTGGGAGGCTAAGGCAAGAGAATTACTTAAACCCAAGAGTTTGCGTTGCTGTGAACTGTGACACCACTGTGCTCTACCCACGGCAACAGCTTGAGACTCTGTCTCAAAAAAAAAAAAAAATAACACAGTGAGATAATGAGATACCATCTTACAACAATCAGAATGGTTATTATTCTGTCAAAAACCAACAGATATTGGTGAGGATGTAGCAGAAAGGAAATGCTTATACAGTCTTTTTTTTTCTTTTTTTTTTTGAGACAGAGCCTCAAGCTGTCGCCTTGGGTAGAGTGCTGTGGCATCACAGCTCATAGCAACCTCCAACTCCTGGGCTCAAGCGAGTCTTCTGCCTCCACCTCCCAAGTAGCTGGGACCACAGGTGCCCACCACAACACCTGGCTATTTTTTGGTTGCAGCCATCATTGTTGTTTGGCAGGCTCAGGCCGGATTCAAACCCGCCACCTTAGGTGTATGTGGCTGGCGCCTTAGCCATTTGAGCCACAGACACCAAGCCACTTATACAGTCTTGGTAGAAATGTAAATCAGTACAACCTCTATGGAAAACAGTATGGAAATTCTGAAGGAATTGAAAACAGAAATACCATTGGATGCAGCAGTCCCACTACTGGATTTCATTGTATCAGGAAGAGACTTGCACTCTTATGTTTATCACTATTCAACATAGCTAAGTCATATAATCAGCCTAAGTGTCCATCAACAGATGATTGGATAAAGAAAATGTGGTATATATACACAATGGAAAATGACTCAGCTTAATAGAATGAAATCATGTCATTTGCAGCAACATAGATGGAACTGGAGGTCATTATCTTTTTTTTTTGAGACAGAGTCTCACTATGTCACCCTTGGTAGAGTGCTGTGGCATCACAGCTCACAGTAACCTTGGACTCTTGGGCTTAAGCAATTATCTTGCCTCAGTCTCCCAAGAAGCTGGGACTACAGGCATCCCCCACAACACCTGGCTATTTTGTTGTTGTTGTTGTTGCAGTTGTCATTGTTGTTTAGCAGGCCCAGGCTGGGTTCGAACCCGCCACCCTCGGTGCATATGGCTGGCACTGTAACCACTGTACTACAGGCACTGAGCTGTTGCATGAACATCTTGATAGTTCTGATTCAAGACAGAAATGGGTTTGTCTTGTCTCTTACAGAAGAAGGATAATAAAAGCTTATACCTGGCCTTTCCAGGTATAAGCTCTTTCCAGAGCTTTCTAGAGTTCTTGCTGTGAGACAGCCTTTGTCTGTGACATATATCTTTACTTTTTTTTTTTTAATGACTGTCAAGAAAGATGTATCTTTAATGTTGGTGTTATATCGTATTTTTTTCTTCTGTAATAAACTGTAGATTTGTTAGCATCGGCATTTGGGGTTTTATGAGACTTCTTTAGCAACCACACTCCATTAAACTCTATTTAATTGCCACTATTACTTCAGTTGGTGTCACAAGTGAGATTTATTGGATGACCTCTGATTTATCCTTAAGTAAAAACATCATTAAGGCATCATTTAGAAAGGAAAAGGGGGGCGGTGCCTGTGGCTCAGTGGGCACCGGTCCCATATAACGAGGGTGGCGGGTTCAAACCCGGCCCCCACCAAACTGCAACAAAAAAATAGCCAGGCATTGTGGTGGGTGCCTGTAGTCCCAGATACTCAGGGGCTGAGGCAAGAGAATCACCTAAGCCCAAGAACTGGAAGTTGCTGTGAGCTGTGTCACCACAGCACTCTACCGAGGGTGACAAAATGAGACTCTGTCTCTAAAAAACAAAAGAAGAAAGAAAAAGGATGATTTTGATAAACAGGATGAAAATTAACAAGCTATTCTTTGTTTGAAGTGGGACAGACTTTGAAATCAGATACTAATAAAACTTTCCAGCAAATCTGGGAGTAAAAGAAACTGAACCTTAGGGGCTAGAAAAATGGATCAGGGGTGATGCCTGTTGCTCAGTCGGTAGGGCGCTGGCCACATATACAGAAGCTGGAGGGTTTGAGACCAGCCCGGGCCAGCTGAATAACAATGACAAATGCAATAAAAAAAAAAAAATAGCCAGGTATTGTGGCGGGAACCTGTAGTCCCAGCTGCTTGGGAGACTGAGGCAAGGGAATCACTTAAATCCAAGAGTTTGAGGTTGCTGTGAGCTGTGATTCCATTGCACTCTACTGAGGGCGACATAGTAAGTCTCAGTCTGAAGGAAGGAAGGAAGGATGGAAGGAAGGAAGAAAGGAAAATGGATCAGAAAAGAACTATAAACTGATGTCAGGTCAGCTGCTGCTTTCAACTCAGAAAAGTGAAAATCAGTTCAAAATCTCCTTCAGTTGAGCTATGCCCTCTCTGGTTCAACCCTGTAATTTTTTATGAATCAGGTAAACCTGTGAGACCCATTACAACAAAGATAATAATTCAAGGTGGGGTAAGATGACAAGGGAGGGCAAGAAAACATAGAAATGAGGGGGTTATTCAGTGAAGGAATTGAGCCATTTTTAGATCACTACAGATATCACCCTGATGAATGATGATCACTATGACATCACCTTTTTTATTTTTTTAGACAGTCTCACTTTGTCCCCCTCAGTAGAGTGCTATGGCATCATAGCTCACAGCAACCTCAAACTCTTGGGCTCCAACAATCTTCTTGCTCCAGCCTCCCAAGTAGCTGGAACTAGAAGCACTTGTCACAACACCTATTTATTTTTAGACAGGGTCTTCTAGCTCAGTCTGGTCTTGAACTCCTGAGCTCAGGTGATCCATCTGCCTTGGCCTCCCAGAATGCTAGGATTATAGGCACGAGCCACTGCGCCCAGCACCCCTGATAAACCTTTATTAAAATGGGTCCTGAGACTTTTAGAATGAGGAGCAGTATCTCTGGCTTTGAAGACTGCTGAGTAGAGAGGGAATATTTGGGCCCATGTCACGTCCTCTACTAGTTACTACCTTTGTGGGTATGGTTCATGGGGAAACCCTTTGATTATTAGAGAGGATTAACAGAAGGGTCCATCATAATACCCAGAGAAGTGATTTCATAGTTTCTTCCTTGTCATACAAATGATCAACACATTTGAAGCTGCAGACATGCTGCAGGTGCAGGCAGTATTGAAGTGTCTATGTCATGAAAGAACTAAGCTCCCTAGTGGACTGTCCCCCACCCAGGCTGTGAATGATACTGTAATTAAAGGCGTCCCACCAGTGTGGGCAGCATATGTGTCTTAGCTATTGAGAACTCAAGAGAGTATAAAAGAGGCAGCCTCTACATAACTGGAAAATGTGTCTGAAGAGAAAAAATAGAGACATCCTCAAATCTTTTACCCTAGCTGCTCTATAGGGGATTTCAAAATTAATAAGGGTAGGGTGAGATGGCTCACTCCTGTAATCCTAGCACTTTGGGAGGCCAAGGCAGGTGGATTGCTTGAGCTGAGGCGTTGGAGACCAGCCTAAGCAAGAGTGAGAGACCCTGTCTCTACTAAAAATAGAAAAACTAGGCTCGGCGCCTGTGGCTCAATCGGCTAAGGTGCCAGCCACGTACACCTAAGGTGGCAGGTTCGAATCCCCAGCCCGGGCTCGCCAAACAACAATGATGGCTGCAACCAAAAAAAATGGCCAGGCGTTGTGGCGGGTGCCTGTGGTCCCAGCTACTTGGGAGGCGGAGGCGGGAGACTCACTTGAGCCCAGGAGTTGGAGGTTGCTATGAGCTGTGATGCCATGGCACTCTACCCAGGGGGATAGCTTGAG
>CAUYQV010161538.1:0-17297 GCA_963574575.1 Galagoides demidoff | reverse complement strand
GGGAATGCTACCTCTTATTCCTCCTAAAGTACCCTGTGAATTTTCACACCTCCGTGCCTTTGCCCACACTGTACCCTCTGTCTCAGTACATCTGCCCTTTGCCACCCAGTGACCTTGTAATTGCCCTTTAGAGATTTTCATTCATCCTTTCTTTGTTTATATATTTATTTATTTATTTATATTTAGAGATAGGGTCTCACTGTATTGCCCAGGCTAGACCCTAACTCCTGGACAAGGGATCCTCTTGCCTCAGCCTCCTGAGTAGCTAGAACTATAGGTTTGTGCTTCCTCATCTGGCTGCCCCTCCCTCTTGGCTCTCACAGTCCAGCTCAAATACTACTTCCTCTTTGAATCTCTCCCTGCCTAGCCAAGCTGAATTACCTGCTCTCTTCCCTCATGTAATTGGCTCGGTGTTCTGGAATGCTTCCAGGTTATGATGCCTCCATCTAAGCAATCACTTCTATGATTTCCTTGGGAGAGAATAAGAGTCATGGAGAATCACGTGTCAGTTCTTACATACTTCCACTCATACCATGTTGGATAGAGCAAGTCATACTGCCATGAGCAAGTCATACTGTCACAGTTCTCCCATGTGTCCAGAAAGAAAGGAGAATTAGAAATATCACAGAGTAGCACTGATATCTAACACACAAAAAAAACTCTCAACAAAGATAATGTTCTAGCACTTTGTCAAAGAAAGGAACAAATTACTATTTACTTACCATCTACCATAGGGTAGATACTTCTTAGACATGTAATACCAGTATCTCCATAAATTCTCATTATAAGCCAATGAAAGCAGTATTATTCCTTTTTTTATGATATGGAATCAAAGGCTCAGAGAGTTTAAATTATTGTCCAGCGTCACAGAGATAATACACAATACAGCTGGGATTCAAATCTTGGTATGTGCCATTTTTGTTTTTCAATTTAAAAGCAGTCACTGTTTATTAACTGACCAGATTACAAAGAAAATCAGGGCAGATACCTTAGTTCATTCTTCTAATAAGCCTATTGATTTGATCTTCCCTGTTACCAGCATCTCCACCTTCTACAAAGTGGGTTGTCTTTTTCTCCATTCCACCCTGTGGAGATGATAACTTGAAGGGCCACAAGAAGTTATTTGCTTCTTTGAAGCGTTTTCCAACAGTATAGATCTCATGAATCAGATCCTCCATGTAGATGATACCATATTTACCAAGAGATCGTGCAAACTGTTATCAGTCAATGCAATTCGTTCATTGATTTTGCCATAACCACACTTGTAGATAAGCCCATTTACTGACTTCAGATTTGGGTACCCCCATGCAATATACGGTTCTACAATCCTCAGCACGTTAATGGAAGACTTGTTGAGCTTAACAAAAGTTCCATTGAAGATCTGGTGAAAGTGAAAAGCTGCAACACCTTTAGGACCTTTGGACTCACACCATTGATACCTCTGATCCTGATGGCAAATGCCAATTTGGGTTCTGCAGGTACATAGAGGTTGCCAGCTTTTCTTGCCATCCCAGCCATCCGAAGCTCAGTTCTGTACACCTGCCTGTATTCTTTATGATAATGCTTAGCTTTTTCATTGATAAGCTTCCTCCTTGCCTTTCAAAGCATCTTTTGGGCACACTTCTTTCTCAGATACTTGATCTTCAGCTCTGCAAAATTATTTCGCTTTTTCTTAAGGATTTCTGACACAGCAGGAACCTTCTTTTTCTTCTCTCCGACACCCTCCATGGTTCCAGCCAGAAAAGAGAAAATGGTATGTGCCATTCTAAACCTCCTATAACTTCTGAGAAAGTCTTATTCCTGTGGTGGAATTCAGTGAAATAGATGATTGATCAGCACATCCAAGCCAGCTGTTTGTGGCCCTCAGTACAGTTAGTGGTATCCTGAAGTGCCTGCAAGAGGAAGAACAAGGCTGGAGGAAGATAAGGGGGTGGGCTTTACAGAATTCTCTCTTTGCTGCTTATTTTTCTTACATTGTGCTGTGGGTTAGAGGAGGAATAGGTGTATTTCCTTAGTTTTGACTCTGCTCACAACTCAGTAAGAAGAGGTTAATCCAGATTCATAAAAATGGTCCCTCAAAGATAAGGTATTCATTTAATTCACCCACAGTCACTACACCTGTGTTTACTACGTAGCCAGTGTTGTGGTTATTACCAAGAATCAAGAAAACTTGATTTCCTTGAGAACAAACCCTTGCCTCTTTCTGAAATAAGCCAATGACAGCCAACATAATCAAGGTGAAAATGCTTGGGGTTGTAGCCATCATACTGATAACAGGTCCCCAGTAAATTAGACCACTTTTATGTCATCCCCAAAATCTCAGCCATCCCATGCCAGCAACTAAGTGATATACCATATACACTGAGGCAAGCTGGGAAGGTGCTTGTTACCTTCCTCTAAACACTACACAAATTCAAGTGCAGAAGCCAAAAATTTCCATGTGACTAGCTACCTCTGACCAGAGAAATCAGTGCAGAGCCTGGAAATGGCCCCACTCCCTTCCTTCCTCCTAGTATAGTGTAAGATTTGCTTCTGGACAGAACAAGCCCAAGAGACTGGCCCCTTGCAACCATGGACCAGCGTTATGGCAACTAGGGTGGGAGGAAATGGTTCAGTCCCTTGGGACACTTTCTCATGGGGAAGATTTTGTCCCTCACCACCATTGCATCACCACAAAACTTCCTACAGAGCCTTCTGAGAGCAAATTTCCCCAAGTCTAATCCAGTCTCGCTCTGCTGACAAACTTCTTAGAGCTGAGTGTGCCATTATTCTCTACAAAAAATGTTTTTTGGATCCCAGTACATACAGGAAGAAGCCACAGGAGACATGGAGGATGAAAGACATCTAATGTGTATTTACTCAGATTTCTAGAAAGAGAGAGCAAAGGAAACAGAGAAAAGGATAAATAGTACTATAAATTTAAAAAAAAAAACCCATACCTAGGTATGTCATAATAACCTAAAATGTCAAAGCAAAAAAAAAAAAAAAAATCTTAAGAGTAGCCAAAGAAAAAAGACAGATTGCCTAGATAATTAGACTGAGAGCTGATTTCTCAATAGCAAAAAAAAAAAAAAAATCTCTAAGAGACAGCAAAATGCTATTGCTATGAGCTGTGACACCACGGCACTCTGCCGAGGGTTAATAAATAAAACTCTGTCTCAAAAAAAAACAATACAGAGAAAAAACTGCTAACTCAGCATTCATTCTGTGATCAAGTAAAGATTACCTTTACAAATAAGGATGAACTAAAAATATTTTTTAAAATAAAGCTTAGGCTGGGTTCAGTGGGTCACATTTGTAATCCTAGCACTTTGGAAGGCTGAGGCAGGAGGCTTGCTTGAATCCAAGAATTAGAGACCAGAGGGGGCAACATGGTGTGACTATGATCCTATTAAAAGTAGAAAAGTCAAGTATGATGGCATGAACCTGTAGTCCTAGCTACTCAGGAGGCCGAGGCTGGAGGATCACTTGAGACTAGGAGTTTGAGGTTGCTGTGTGCTGTAATGCTGCTGCTGCATTCTAGCCCAGGCAACAAAAAAAACTTTGTCTCAAAAAAAAAAAATTTTTTTTTTGAAAAGTTCTGTTTTTTAGAACTGTTTTTGATTAGCAGCACAAGAGAGCAGAAAGTAGAATTCCCATATACCTCCTGACTCCCCCATCCCCCGAGACTCTCCAACTATCAACATCCCCCAGCAGAGTGGTACATGTGATACAATTGATAAGTGTTTATTGACACTTCCTTGTCACTTGAAGTCCTTAGTTTACATCAGGATTTGTTCTTGTGTTGCAATCTATAGGTTTTTAAAAAAATGTATAATATGGCTCCGCGCCTGTGGCTCCATCGGCTAAGGCACCAGCCATGTACACCTAAGGTAGCGGGTTCGAATCCCCAGCCCGGGCCGCCAAACAACAATGATGGCTGCAACCAAAAAATGGCCAGGCGTTGTGGGGGGCGCCTGTGGTTCCAGCTACTTGGGAGGCGGAGGCAGGAGACTCGCTTGAGCCCAGGAGTTGGAGGTTGCTATGAGCTGTGATGCCATGGCACTCTACCCAGGGGGATAGCTTGAGGATCCATCTCAAAAAAAAAAGAAAATGGAAATGACCCAAATTTATATCTTTGGAAGAATGGGTAAACAAATTGTGATATCTTCAGAGACTGAAAAAGCACTTCAACGTGGGAAAATCTCACAACCTACGTTGACAACAGCAATAGCAACAAAAAACCCACACCAGAAAACAGAATACCTGTGATGTGATTCCACTTATATAAGATTCAAAAAGTGAAAATTAAATAATACACTGTGAAGGATGCATAAATAAGGGAATTATAAACAAGAGTGAAAAGGGCTCTTGCCTAGCCAGTATGGTGGCTCACACCTATAATCCCAGCATTCTGGGAGGCTGAGGCAGGTGGATTGCCTGAGCTCACCATTTCAAACCTGCCTGAGCAAGAGAGAGACCCCATTTCTAAAAATAGCTGGGCGTTGTGGTGTGAGCCTGTAGTCCTACCTCCTGAGGAGGCTGAGGCAAGAGGATCTCTTGAGCTCAAGAGTTTGAGGTTGCTGTGAGCTATGACACTACAGCACTCTACCAAGGTTGACAAAGTGAGACTCTGTCTCAAAAGAAAAAAAAGGCTCTTACCTGGGGTATATGAGGCTACTTAAAGATTGTATTCTATGTGTGTCATATATACATTTTTGTGTATATAAAATATTTCATTAAAAATAGCTACTCAGCTCTGTCTCCTGAATAGGCCTAAATGCACTGATCAGACCAGCAACAGTAAGCATTGCTAGCATTCAAACTGGTCTCCAGGCTCAGCTCCTGTGGCTCAAGTGGCTAAGGTGCCAACCATGTACACCTAAGGTGGCAGGTTCAAATCCAGGCCCACCAAACAACAATGATAGCTGCAACCAAAAAACATCCGGGCATTGCAGCGGGAGCCTATGGTCCCAGCTACTTGGGAGGCAGAGGCAGGAGACTCACTTGAGCCCAGGAGTTGGAGGTTGCTGTGAGCTGTGATGCCACAGCACTCTACCCAGGGTGACAGCTTGAGGCCCTGTCTCAAAAAAAAAAGACAAAAAAAAAACACCAGTCTCCAAATAACATTTCTTACCAAAAGGAATAAGGACTCTTTGGGAAAAGGGCTGATTTCAGGGATAAGAAAGGGAATATAGGCTCGGCGCCTGTGGCTCAAGAGGCTAAGGCACCAGCCACGTACACCTGAGCTAGTGGGTTCAAATCCAGCCCAGGCCCGCCAAACAACAATGACAGCTGCAACCAAAAAATTGCCGGGCATTGTGGCGGGCGCCTGTTATTCCAGTTACAAGAGGTGGAGGCAAGAAACTCGCTTGAGCCCAGGAGCTGGAGGTTGCTGTGAGCTGTGATGCTATGGCACTCTACCCAGGGTGACAGCTTGAGGCCCTGTCTCAAAAAAAAAAAAAAAAAAAAAAAAGAAAGGGAATATATGGGACAAGGCTAGAAAAGCTTGTTTTAGACTGCAAAGAAGCTTTTGGAAATGCTAGAAGTGTGTCAAAAGAGCTCAGAAGCCAAATGGAAGAGGTCCTACTGGCACAAATGGGAAAGTTTGAGTATCAATAAGGATAATTACTATAATGGGCTGAAAAATACATTGAATATGCTTGTCCTCCTTTTCTTATAAACTATTACTATTGGTTATTCAAACACTCAGTGAAGGATATTTCTCTTTACAGTATTCCAGATAAGAAATGAAGAAGAAATGAGAAAATACCACAATTTGTAATAAATCAATAGGTTTAGCATTGTTCATCAATTGACACTAACATCACAAAAGAGAAGATTTCTGACATTATGTGCCTTCTGATGGAAAAACACAAACCACCTGTGAAATTGAACCTGAATGGGATGGAGCCTCTAAAGCCAACTGCCAATTTACAGGAAATTCAGAGGACACAGGAATATCTTAATCTACACCACAGGAATGCAATCTGCAAAATCCACACTGTTGAAAATTCTAAAAGACAACTCGGTTTTTTCAGTCAGAACCATTACAAACTAGCAAAGGAAAAATAAGAGATGGAGGCAAAATCAATGGATTTAAAAAGATCTTTCAGCCAATCTCAATATGTAGTCCTTATTCAGATTCTGATTCAAACAAATTGCCCAAGTTTTCAAAGAAATGTTTGAGACAATTAGAAATTAGAATATTGGCTCGGTGCCTATAGCACAGGCACATACCCCTCGGAGTGGAGGGTTCCGACCCTGCCTGGGCCAGCTAAACAACAATGACAACTGCAACTGGCACCAGCTAGTTGGGAGGTTGAGGCAAGAGAATCGCTTAAGCCCAAGAGTTGGAGGTTGCTGTGAGCTGTGAAGCCACTGCACTCTAATGAGGGCAACATAGTGAGACTCTGCCCCCCCAAAAAAGAAATTAGAAAATGAACTTACAATATTATGATAGTAAGAAATTATCAAATATTTTTATATGTGATAGAGTATTGTGGTTGTGTTGTAATCAATTTTATATTTACAGTGAACTTGATTTGGGGGTAAAGATTAATTACAAATAAATAAATCAGTTTAATTTGTTTAATGAATTAGTTAAAATAACTGATTAAATGTATTTTATAACTGCTTCCTCTCAAACAAGAGTGACAGAAATACATACATACATGTGTGAACTTTAAAGACATAAATCCACAAGTACAAAAGATAAAGGGAAAGAAAGAAACAACAATGGAATTTTGGACTTGGGACATAAGGCCCACATGAGGAAGGAGTATACCAAAAGCAGAGTATTAAGTGAAAGCTTCCTTAGCCCACCAGCTTGGAGAATGTTTTGTTATTCCTTTAATTTGCATTTTCCTAATTATAGCCATGTCACTTAGCAACAGGGATACATTCTGAGAAATGCATTGGTAGGTGATTTCATCCTAGGAACATAATAGTGTGTACTTACACAAATCTAGATGGCATAGCCTACTATATAACCTGGGCTGTGTGGTATAGCCTGTTGCTCCAAAGCTACAAACCTGTGTGGCATGTTACTATACTAAATCCTGGAGGCAATTGTCACACAATGGTATTTGTGTATCTAAATATATCTGAACATAGAAAAGGTACAGTAAAAAAAAATATGGTATAAAAGATAAAATAAATGACACACCTGCATAGGGCACTTACCATAAATGGAGTTTGCAGGACTGGAAGCTGCTCTGGTTGACTTTATAAACACTATGCACTTAGGCTACACTAAGTTTATTTAAAAATATTTTCTTCCTTTAATAATAAATTAACTGTAGCTCACTATAATTTTTTCCTTTATAAACGTTTACATTTTTTAGGCTCAGCACCCGTACTCAGTGGTTAGGGTGCAGGCCATAGACACTGGGGCTGGCAGGTTTGAACCTGGCCTGGGCCTGCTAAAACAACAATGACAAGTAGAACAAAAAATAGCCAGATGGGCACCTGTAGTCCCAGCTAGGTGGGAGGCTGAAGCAAGAGAATCACTTAAGCCCAAGGGTTAGAGGTTGCTGTGAGCTGTGATGCCACAGCATTCTACCTAGGGTGACATACTGAGACTCTGTCTCAATAAATAAACAAATAAATAAAATTTTTAAACTTTTTGACTCTTTACAATAACACTTAGCTTAAATCATGAAGACATTGTATAGTTATCCAAATTTTTTTTCTTTCTTGAGATTTTTTCTTTCCTTTTTAAATTTTCTCTATACATGTATATAGATGTGTTTATTTGGTTTCCACTTTTTGCCTTCACAAAATTAAAAAGGCTTAACATTTAGTAACAATAACAATGTTTAAGATAAGGACTAGAAACAAAAACCTCGTAAAGAGTGAGCGAAGATAAATACATTCAGAAAAGAAATCAGACGATTGCTGCAACGAAATATTGAGCAATAATAATAATAATGCAAAAAAGTAACATTCACATTATCAGATAAGAGTATGTCTGTCATAGAATGCTTTGACTCTGAGGTTCAGTATGGAGTCATCAGTTAACAACTTCTTATTATTTTTTTTCCAAAGTCTCAAAAAATAGACAACTAATATTTATAAATAAAAATAGAAGATAATTTCAAAAAACAGATCATGCCAAATCTTATAGACAGTAGAAAAAGAAGAAATACTTCAAAATCATTCTACTTCATCTGGATATACCTGAATTGGAAAAACTATATTATTATAAAGGGAAATTACAAACATATTTCACTTATAAATGAGGATGCAATATCCTAAACAACATATTAACAAGTTGAATTAAAAATTAATGTTTAAGTTATGTACTTTGGTCAAAATTAAATCCAATTTATGTGAGAATTAGTCATTCTTTTCTTTTCTTTTTTTTCTTTTACTTTCCTTCACCCCCTCCCTCCTTCTCTCTCTGTCAGCTCTCCCCTTCTCCCATGCTCTACCATGTCATTAATTGTCCTCATATCAAAGTTGAATACGTAGGATTCATACTTCTTCATTCCTGTGATGCTTCACTAAGGATAATGTGTTCCACCTCCATCCAGGTTAATACAAATGCTGCAAAATCTCTATTTTTTTAATGGCTGAATAATATTCCATGGTGTACATATACCACAGCTTGCCAATCCATTCCTGGGTTGAGGGGCATTTAGGCTGTTTCCACATTTTAGCGATTGTAAATCGGGCTCCAATAAACAGCCTAGTACAAGTATCTTTATAATAAAAGGGCTTTTTTCTCTGGATAGTTGCCCAGTAATGGGATTGCAGGATCAAATGGGAGGTCTAACTTGAGTTCAATAATAAAAACTATCAAATTGAAGCCCAAGGAGAAAAAATAAGACTAAAGGAAATACAACAGAGCACCAGTGACAGGATTAAAGGTGTATACATAGTTAGGTTCCAAGAAGGGGTGGGGGAGAAAAAATATTTGAACAAAAATGGCTACATTTTTCCATATTTGATGTTCAATTTCAAATCCACAGATCTAGAATCACCACAAACCTCAAAGAGAACAAACATAAAGAAAAGCACACTGAAGTTCCATAAAAATCAAGCACTAAAAACAACTGTGATAAAGTGATAAAGACAAAAATCCTTAAGAGAGAACTCCATCTCAAAACAAAAAACAAAAGAAAGAAAGAAAGAGACAAGACACATTAGATGCAAAAAATAATAATAAGAAGAAGAATTATCCCAATCTTCTAATTAGATGCTAGCAAAATTAGGAAACAATATGACATCCTTAAACTATTGAAGAGGAAATTTCAAAAAAAGTCGGCCTAGAAGTATGTAACTAGTAAAATATATCTCAGAAATAAAAGAAAAATAAATTTTTTTTAGCAAAAAACTGAGAAATTATCACCAGAAGACCTGTAATAAAATAAATATGGAAAGGAAGTTTGTAAGGCAGAAGGAAAATAATAGCCTGGTGAGAATTTAGATAAACACTAAGAAAGGACGCTCACAACAAATAGTATGTGTCTAAATTTAAGCTGTTGACTATGTATTAGGGAATTTATAAGATATTTAACATGTGGGGACACTAACAGGAAAGATGGGGGAAGAAAAATGGAATTAGCTCTCACAATAAGCATGAGGTGATAGAATAAAACCCAGTTATATCAATAATTACATTACAAGTAAATGGTATACATACTCCAGTTTAAAAACAAAGGTTATCAGATGTGTAACAAACCAAGGCCCAACAATAAGCTGTCTACAGGACACTGACTTTAAATATAAAATCAGTGAATCTTAAAGTAGAAGAAGGGAAAAGGAAATACCAGAAAAAACACTTCAAAAGAAATTGAGGTGGCTAGTTAGTATTAGATTCAGTAAACAACAGGGCAAAGATTATTATCTAGGACAAAGAGAAAGATTTCATAATGCTGAAAGTGTCAATGGAATTACAAGAAGGAGTAAATCCAAAATTAGAATCAGAGATTCAAAACTCTCTCAGTAATTGGTGGAACAAATGGACAGAAAATCATTAATGACACAGAAATCCTGAAAACACTGTTAATCAAATTGACCTAATAGATATTTATACAACACTCCATCAAACACCAACAGATTACATATGTTCTTTTCCAGATCACATGGAACATTCACCAAGATAGACCATCTATTTGTATATTAAACAAAATTGAGCAAATCTGAAAAGATTGCAGGCAGTTATGCAAAATATTTTCCAGGATGAAAATAGAATGAAACTCTCTTGAAAACCCCAAATATTTGGACATTAAATACAATTTTATAAATAATCAATGGAACAGGAAGAAATCAAAGAGTAACTTAGAAAATATTTTGAAATGAATAAATTAAAATATCAAATTGTAGGCAGTGTTTAAAGGGACATTGGGAGATTTATTACATTGAATGTTTGTTAGAACATGATGAAGATCAAAGCTCAGGAAAGTAGAAAAAGAAGAGCACATGAAAACTAAAGTAAGCAGCGAAGCAAACTGTAGAGGTGACATCCATAATAAAAATCCTACAAACATTAAAACAATAACAAGAACATTATGAACAGCTTTACACAATTAAATTTGAAAACTCAGATGAAATGGACAAATTCCTAAAAAAGGCACAAATTACCAAAGTGCAATAAAAAATAAATAGCCTATCATTAGAATAATGCTGTATTATTTAAGAAATTGCATCTTTAGTTAAAATACGTCCAATAACAAAAACACCAGGCCCAGATGGGTTTATAGAAAATTTCTATCCAACATTTATGAAAGAAATAATTATTTTATAAATTCAGAAAATCTTAAGAGGAAAAAATACTGCTTAATTCATCCTGTGAGACAAGCATAACCCTGATCTTTAACTCACACACAAAATTATATCCCTCAAAATTATTAATATCCTCACATTAATTAAGATTTTGTGAAATCCCAATCAAAATGTACCTCCCCTTAGACACCACCTATACCACAGCGATTCCATTCCCAGGCACAAGAGAAATGAAAACTCCTACTCAAATGTCCTTAGGCACATTAGGAACTTTATTTACTGTGGCTTTTAACTAGAAAGAACCCAATACCCATCAGCTGGTGAACAAACCAACCAAATGGAGCACATCCATGCGATATGATACTATTCAGTAACACAAAAGAGCCACTGATAACATGAAAAAAAATGCAGAGGAATCTCCAAGCAGTTTTCATATTGAAAGAAGTCAGTCCCCAAAGACTAATCCTGTATTATCTCTTTCTGCACACTTTTTAGAAAAGGCTAAATTTTAGTTGCAAAAAAGCAGATGAGTAATTGCTAGGAACTGAAAATAGGTCACTGAGTGTGAAGTGGATCTTGGTAACTTCATAGAGTTGACAAAAATATTCTGTACCATGATGGTGGTGATGGTTACATGAGTTTATGCATTTGTTAAAACTTTCCAGAGTGTGCACCTAAATGTCTTTTCTTTTTTGCACCCCAATTAAGCTGATTGAAATGACTTAACAGATGTCAAGAATGTTTCCTATCTACAATGCAGTGCAATCTACACTCTCCCTCTTGAAATAGTCTTACCTTAGTCTTACCTTACCATGAAAAATACATGTGCATTTGGTATGGCTAGTTTTTTGTTCAAATGATTTATTTTGGTAAAATTGCCTGTAAGCCATTGTAGCAGATATTTGGGTAGTGATAATTCTGATGGCCAGGGACAGCTGTAGTGGGAAGTTGTGCTTATTTCTCTGTTCATCATATTTCCTGCATAGCACATCTGCCCCAGATTGGACAGTTTAGGCCTCTGTGTGTTTTGTTTGCTCTTTAGGTGAGCATCTCCTGATGTACTGACCCCTTCCACGCACCTCACCTTACATGTATGCCACAGGGCTAATACAAAAAGACCAGCCATCCCAGACATGCCCTCAGAATTGGTAAAAATCCGTGTTTGTCATGTCAGCTGCTCTGTAGAATGGCATCTCTAATGTACACTCAGGCAGATGGCCTGTCTTCAGATGAGGCTTGATATATTCTTGGATATTGCTGTGGTCTGAATGTGTTCCCCCAAATTCAAACATTGAAATTTAATCCCCATTGTAGAGGTATTAAGAGCTGGGGCCTTTTGGGAAGGAATTAAGTCACAAGGGCCCATGAATGGATTAATACCTTATTAAAGACTAGAGAATTAGCTAAGGACCTTTGCCCTTTTACCTTCTACCATGTGAGGACCCAGTGCTGATCCCACATAAAGGAGACAGCCACAGGTGTCATCTCAGAAGCAGGGAACGGGCCCCCACCAGACACCAAACCTGCCCAGGCCTTGATCTTAGACTTCCCAGCCATCAGAACTATGAGAAATAAATTTTGTTTCTTTATAACTTACCCAGCAACACAAATTGACCAACACAGGTGTACACAAAGACTTTCTAAGGAATCTATTTTCAGATCCTTCAACTATACCTGTGGGGGAAGGTGCTTCATGCCAATCCCCCATGACCATCCCCAACTGTCTATCACTGTCCTTCTCTGTTAGTATGAAAGAAAGACACACCTCTTACCCACCCAAAATTAGAATATGATGCAATGTTCAGAAGGTAAAAACATTGAAGAACCAATCAAAGGGAAAATTTTAAATATCGGTGTCTTCAGAACCTTTTTAAAATCAAAATGCTATATTCATAATAGACCTTAGTGGCATCATTCATTTTGAACATTTTTCTGCTATGAGCAAAATACAACATTAGAGATAAGTCATTTTGGCCTAAGTTACTTTGATTATAAATTTATATATATTAGATAATTAAATTATTAAAGTACTGTCAATTTTGTTTAATAGCCTCCAATTTCCCCTGCTTTCCTGATTTTTTTTCAAGAAATGCATCTTACGTAAGGGAAATTCCCCTGATATTCTTTCCAAATGATAATTTGAAACCATATCCTTTCCTAATAATTTGCTTACAAAACATCCAGATTCTTTACATTTTATCTTTTTATGAGATAATTTAGAGGACCAATAAATATGGAAATAGGCTTAATAGTTCTCCACAGTTATTGAAGTTGGCTTTGGAACTTCATACAGGTCTCAATGCAGAGGTCAGGAAATGGGACTTGATTGATAAAATGTATTTTATAGCTGTTGAAATATCAACAGATAGAAAGAAGTGACATGCCAATTCTATGTTTGAGATTAAACTCATTTTCTATTCAAATGCCCATGTGCTTTGTGAAATGCACGAGCTGGAACAAGATAGGAAACGTTCCTGTGCAATTTATGGTGAGTAAGAGCAATGGCCTACAGACTGGGGGTTCCTTGGAGGGGACGCCTTGGGGGTTTCCAGTCATTTACAGCCAGTAATTTATTTCTACTTCTACAACAATGAAAAGAGCAGTACTAATGAGATTACAGCCTTCCAACACTTTCATATGATTCAACTATTGCTACTATGTAAAAAACTGTGAAATCAATTTGTTCACGTCTGTGCAGAGTCACAAGGCAAGTGTGTGTCTTTTCAACTATGGCTGCTACAATAAGAGCAGCCACTCATGTTTCTACTTCAGTGTCTAATTCAGAATCCTCGGTCAAAACAGACAGATAAAAACTCAAGCTTTTATAGCTGAAGGATTGAATACTGCCCTGCACAGAGCTTTGGCTACTGTCATTACAACAACTAGCATACTGAATTTCGGGTAACCAACCTGTACTGTAAATAATGGGTATGTGAATTAATGAGATCAACTGATCCCCCAAAATTGAAAAGTGAGATGGTTTTAAAAGAGAAGCATATGAACACATTTAATTTAATTTAAAATGAAGGCATATTTTATGGCTGAAATAATCAGCATCAGCTTTATCAATGATCTTATACAACAGACATTTTTTTCATAAAATATATGAAATAGATTTGAAGCTCCAATTTTTTTAAATGGCTTGATTGAGATATAATTCATAAATCATAAAATGTACCCATTTAATGTGAAT
Source organism: Galagoides demidoff (assembly GCA_963574575.1). Lineage (NCBI taxonomy): Eukaryota > Metazoa > Chordata > Mammalia > Primates > Galagidae > Galagoides > Galagoides demidoff. Next base: position 3,394 of record CAUYQV010161538.1, on the reverse strand, counting down.
AGTCCAGTCTTTAATATAGTCACAGAGCTGGGGAACCATCAAGATAGTCTAATTTTAGGATACTTTTTATCATCCCAGTGGTAACACTGAACTTACCAGGGGTCGTTGCCCATTCCTGCCGCTGTGCCTATAGACATATTTATTCTGACATTCATATAAATGCAATCATGCCAGTTGTACTTCTTTGTAACTAACTTTTTTCACTTGACACTATCGCAAGATTCATCCATGAGCAGCATGTCCTGGTATTTTATTCTTTTTTAATTGCCAAATAATATTTTATTGTGTGGAAATTTATTTTATTTTTACCATTATATGTTATTATAACACTAGCATACTTATTGATCCATTCATCAGTTGATGAAACTTCGGTGTTTTTCATAAAATTACATTTTTGTGCAAAAAAATGGCATTTCAGTTTTAAAAAATCAGCAAAGATATTGATAATTTCAAAATTTGACTTTCTCTAAACATGTTCTTTGAATATTAGGCTAAATAAGGTAACTCTAAGTGAAAGAGTAACAGTATAATTAATAATCACTTAATAATTGTGAATAAATATATCTCATGTACTTCCTAGTTGCTAAAAATGTTAATAGTTCTACTATCTTTGTAAGTCATGTGGCTTCCATATTTCATCTCCAAAGAAATTTAAATATCAGCTTGCATATCATTAAGTATAATTTTGATGCTAAAGCACTGTGTTTTTGTCATATAACTCAGAATAAAGTTTAAATAATTGAATGTGTTGCATAATAAAACTATTTTTCATCCCCTCTACTTATTCATCTTCTTGCTTACGTGCACAAGGCTTTTTAGTATTTGCATTTATAAAAAAGTAAGCAGCCTAATATTAGAACTGATTCTAAAAGTGGTCCCTTTCCAACATCTTACCAATAATAATAGGTAATGTTCATAATATAATATTAAATATATATCACTAAACTATACATTCTAATAGCTATTTTTAGGATTAATCAAGTTTTACAGATCACTTTTGATTAGCCTCATAGTAATTATAATGAGAAATTAATCTAGAAGTGAAAACAATTTTAATATTTATATCCTATGCTCAGGGACAACTTAAAACATTTCTAGATCAAAATTTATAATTATTTTGGTCATAAGACTTAAGAAAGAGGAGCTGATAAAAATTTTAGAAAACAAAAAGGTTAGAATAAAGTTACATGGGAAAAGTAAAATGGAAACATGAGCCCAAGAGGAAGAAAATGTCAGGTGAATTGTCTTCTACCTCTGAAAGAAAAGCTTTCTCCATTTCTAAATGGATAATGTTCCTGAGAAATTTAGATTTGATTAATTCTATCTTATTTAGATTCTATTGGATATAATTTGAGAAAGAATGTAATAGTTTTATTTTTAAATATACTTCCAAACCACTGGAAATTATACTTCTTGCAACTAACTGCTAATGGTAAGACATTTAAATTAATTAAAACTGTGTTAATGGGTGGTTTTCTATACGTCCTTCAGAGGCTATTTGAGCAAAAAAAGCTTTAATGATGATGTGAATTACATAACCTGTATTTAATACGTTTAATGTGTGTTTTTCCCAATGGTATCCTCCAAAATTGGAGAATATTCATCTAGTTACTTTCACACAATATGATAAACGACAAATACTTTTTCTGAAATATTAAAAGCTTGATAAATATATGCTTTTAATCAGATTAACTCTTCATCAGTCTGATAAGTCATTGCTCTGACTGTAATAGAAATGCATTGAGGAAAGACTGAAAATGTTGAAAAGAAAAGCAATACCAATGATCCCCTTAATCAACAGACTTCTATAATTGTGTGTGTGTGTGTGATGTGTTATAATCTTGATTTTTCTATTCTGTGACTTTATATGGCTTTTTGCTTTCTGCTTTTGTCCTTAGCATCATGCCCTTAACTTTTTCAATATTATTAAATATTCTACAAAATATTTTAAATTTGTGTTCAATTATTAAAATTAATTAAAGGGAAGTTATTATTATAAGCCCTCTCTGAAATAGGCTTATCATTAGCTTTAGTTATAATAGAAAAATAATGTCATCAAAATGCCCAATAGAAGAATGTTTAAATTTAAAATGACATAATATTCCATAAATTCCATTCCATATTATGAATTCATTTGCAGTTCTGTTAAAGAAGCCATTTTAAAGCATTACTTATTTTTAAAATTTAGAATAAAATTACCCTTTGAGTTCACTACAGATAAGGGATTTAAAATGCAGTTCCTGACCACCTCTAAGATTCTCTATAAAGTCACGTGTGTCAGCTGATGATTTTTTTCTGTTGCTGTCACCACAAAAACAAATTGGCTTCAAATAAAATGCTTGACTTATTAATTAAATTCTGATTTTGCAGAACTGTTCTCAACAACAACATTTAGACATGTGTTATAGTTGCAGACTGAAAAAGCCTGGTGAAAGGAATCAGTGTGTTGGATTGGTGGCTGTGGATGTGACTGTTCCATCCATATATTTGCAGAATTTTATCTTCAATAGGATTATGCAAAAACTTGACAGGAAATATGCAGATGGGGCTCTCTTACTACTAAAATTGTTTGATGAACATGAATCATTTCATCTGCAAAGCCAGATTCTTCTCCCTCCTTACATTCCTTCCTCTCTCTAATAATTGTCAATTACAGTAGCAGAAAGTTTCTTTCTAAATTTGTATTTTTATTCTTGGCTTTTGCCTTTTTTCATCTGGGCTGCACCTGAGGGACACCTACAATGTTTAGACTTCAAATCTTTTTTGGCCCATTAATTTTCTCTGTTGTCATTCTTCTCTCCTTCTTTTATCTTCATTATTTTGAGAGAACAAGCAAGTTGGAGTCTCATGATTGGGGTCTGTTAGAATAGCCCCGCAATTTTTATGGAAAATTTATTCTCCGGACACCATTTTGGACCCAGTCTTGCCTAATTTAGCTTTGCCCCTCCTGTTTGTTACTTTTTTTTTTTAAGAATTCTTTTTTTTTTATAAATTTATAGCTGTATACATTAATGCAAACATGGGGTACATTGTGCTGTTTTTATAATCAATTTGAAATACTTTCATCAAGCTGGTTAACATAAATATTCATGTCATTTGCTTAGTCATTGTATCAAAACATTTATATTCTAGTTATAGAAAAGTTCACTTGTACCCTTGTTAGACAGATATATAGGTGATCTTTCTGGTCATCCTCCCACCACCCATCTGCCCTTCTCCCCTCCCCTTCCCCACCCCCTCCCCATATTCTTGGGCTAGAATTAAGTTGTATCTTTTGTTTGAGAGCTATAGATTAGTTTCATAAAAGGGCTGTGTACGTTGGATACTTTTTCTTCCATTCCTGAGTTACTTTGCTAAGAAGCACATTTTCTCAAACGTTTTAAACAGGGGTCCA